>JBAJMU010000009.1:2687460-2710940 GCA_037952995.1 Hyposoter didymator
CTCCCTCCGTCTCTTTCTCTTTTGCTCGTGCGTGAACGTTTTTTTCGGCGTTCCTCCCGGGCCTCGTTGTTTCTTCGCCGTTCGGAATGTCCCGCGCCGCGAGGGCAAACTCCCGACATTCGCCTGTCGCATCGATTATTCATATCGAGAATAATGCGAGTCCCGAATAGAGAGCGATGCGGTGAGGAAAAAAAGTAAAAATGGAGGCGCGAGTAACGACGAAACTCGTTTAACCCGAAGACCCAGTGTCGAACTACCCGCGACAATAATCGAAAGGAACCTGCGCACGCGCTACTACACGCGACGCTACCTCGCGTCGATCTCTCCCGCGGCGAAAGGTCAACGAGACTCTCGCGACCTTTTCCGCAACAACGTCTCATCGTCGCGCAGTTTGAAAAACTTTTTCTCATTTATCCCCTTCATGCCTTTTTCTCCCACTCTCGTCGAGCAATTATTATTCAAACATAAAAAACGTTATTAAAAGTTTTGGCGAAACGAGTCGCGACTCTCGATCCCGCGTGTAAAATGAAGAATTACGAACGAAACCGCGCAGGCTCCCTAGCTCCTTCGTCCCTGTTGGTTAATACAGCCATCTGGACCGAAGAATAGTTTATTCAAATATGAGCTCATGATTAAAAAACCAATCGACACAAGGGTCGATTCTCTGCCGAGACGGAGGAGGTTGGATCACGAAATCAAAATAATTAAAATTTGGTAAAATTTTGTGACAACATTTTTTGGCATCGAGTATAGAAACATAAATTTTTTCCAAATTTTTTTACCACATGGTTATCGAATAATTGAGAGATAAATCGAACTTCTCAATATATGGAAAAACTCTATGCTTATACATGCGAACTTTAGTGTTGAATTACTCGAGCACTACAACGTGGAAAAATCTAAAAAAATTTGTATTGTCATACATATTGTTGAAGAATAAATTAACCAGATTTTATCAAATTCTCATCGTGATGAAATCTCCTCAAGGGTTTTTCGTGACAAGACCTTTCGTAATCTCTGAACAGTATGAAACGTTTGTCCCTTGGCCATCCATCAATAAAGAGATTAATGAAAGTTAAGCGACTGCTGCGTATAATATAATATTATTTCATAAGCCATTTCCAATAGTCCCGTTGGCAAGATACGCGCCTCTAATCACGATTAACGGATTATTCGTGGGTCGATTCACCACGCATCTTCAGGCTGGAGGATCTTATTCGAATCTCGAGGCTCTCTCCTATACCGAGCGTGGGCCGATCAAAGTTCAAAGTGGCACACTCCTCTTATGTAGATGAAATTATTGCTCGGGACGATTTGTGTCGTGGGGCGAGTTACGATCGGGAAGAATATTCCCAGCAAATTCCATCGGGCCACTCGCCTCCTTTTCATTTATTCACGACACCTCGTTTATTGCTACGACGTTTCCTCAACCACGTGCATGCAACGAAAATGAAAATAAAAGGGATAAAGACGAATGGAAAAAGGAGGAAGAATGAGGGAGGAGCTGCTGCATGTTGCTGGAGAATTCGCTCGTAGTGTCTCGTTTGATGGTGTCGAAGCACGAGCTCCAACGACGAGCGGCAGTAAAAGCAACATTCAAAGTAGCTCCTCGCGTCCAACTACGCAGCGGCGCCGGTCGAACGAGCGTTCTTTATGGGCCATACAGAACGCGCTGCATCTGTTACATACGAGCGGGATGAAAAGAGCACGCGCTTTGAAAAGTAGCTTCGGAGATTGTCGACGAGGGCATCTCACCTACGTTAACTAAATTATACAAAAGCAGAGGCTGGGCGGTTCGAGTCTCCCGTTCGCGCTTGGCCTATGTAAGCAATCCGAGTATTTTATGTCCACTCGGCTCCGCGAGCTCTATTCTTTTTTCTCTCGTTTACTCCAATCTTGCACTGCGAGCGCCCTTCGCACTCACGGAATATTCGCGATAAGAGAATCTTGGCTCGCCTCCAATTACAAAAATTCCCTTTCCTTTTCCTCAGCAACTAAATTCTTTTGAGGCACGAGTTTTTCTTCCTTTCCCCTGCTCCCATCGAGTCAATTTTTCCATAAAACCTTTCGCTTCCTCATAGAGGAAGCTCTGCGACGGTGACGGTTTTTTTTCTCCTAGTTTTCAATGTCAATGAGCTCAAAAAACGTCCGGATGTGGATGCGGATGAATTTTGTTGGAATTGCTAGAAAAATACAATTTCTATGGCATTTTGAAATTGTCAAAAAAAAAAGGTGTAATCGCTCTATCTTCCGAAAATTTCACGATTTATTACTAATTCTTTTTTTTTTATAAATAGAGTATCGTAATGGGAAAGTTTGTTTTAAATTTGGGAAATATCGGTTGATCGGTTTAAATTTAATGATTTTTCGAATTTCACGGAAAATCTTGTTTTTTTCGAAAAATCGTTTAATCTCTTGAATTTTGGCCAACTTTGTAAGATTTCGTGTACAAGTCTTTACTTTCTAGAAAAGCTTTCGAAATTTCTTCAATAATGATGAAACGTTTGTGTTTCAGGTCCCGATATCGTGCAAGATTTACCAGCGCAGATGACCTCGGAAGAAGAGGAAAGAAGCCTCAAACGTGAGTATCGATTATTTTTATTTAAAATAAATGAAAGAAAATTGAATTTTCATCGCCGGCGAATTGAACGGTCGTTGGAAAAGTTGTGACGGTTTGAGAATGGTGGAATGTCGCGTGTTTCAGATTTCGGTACATTGTTGACGGGAAAAAGTTCGCAGTCGCTTCGCCGGGAGGATCAAACAGTTTCGATGATGCGGAACAACGCGTACAACTTTATCGCGACCGGACGTTTCACTTTCAATCGAAAGAATCTCTATTATTCGTTCTATCTCGGAGAATCTACCGGACGTCCCCGGAGCTTGCAGTTCGTGGATGACTCCGGGAGCATTCTCGAGGAGCAGACGATCGACCCGGTTGGCGGAGTTTATCAAAACGCGACGGGAAAATTGTGCGGCGTCTGGAGGCGAGTGCCTCGCGATTATCGAAAGTTGCTGCGCGAGGAGAGGCTGCACGTCGCGTTGGTGTGGGAAACGAATTCGATACTGACCGGACGATTGTCTCGGTACAGGGCGCTTTCGAGCGAGCAATTTTCGGCGCTCCTGGAGCCGAGCGCCGGGGTCGATAGGTCGCTCATGTCAGGAGCAGGTGCCACAGCGATCGTATCGGCGTCGACAGCGTCCGCTCCGTCGGTGCATCTCTCGCTCGTGTTCAACGGTTTGTTCTTACCGAATGACCTTGCGGACGTTGCGATCACGGTAATTCTCGAGCACACGGAAAAGGATTACGTAGTGTTGCGGGAAGACATCGTCGTAAAGAAGCCGTCGAACGAATTGAACTTCGGGGAAGTGCGAAGCGCTCTCTCCGGTGCTGACCTGCGTCTTCTGACCCGGGGAAAACTTTCCTTGACGATTATGTCTCGCAAAGACCCTCAAGCGTTGAGATTGACCGGGAGCGTTGCTCCACGAGCTAGTTGTGACATTTACCAAGCGCTACTCGCCTCCGAAGTGCCTTCGAGCGCCTCCGGACTAGCCTGGGCTTTTCTCGATCGACAGGGTGCTCTTCGATACGGAGTTCGACTAATTGGCCTCGAGGAAGAAAGTCCTCTGGTCACTTTGGTCGAGGACGGCGGCAGTGGCGGTGGCGGTGGCGCCAAGCGGCGAACGGAACTGGAGGATCTGACGCCTTCCCTGGTCGGTGGACTGGCCAATGGCTCGCTCGAGAGACCGGGACCTCGTCTCCTGGAGCCTCTCTTCAAAGGCGAGCTATCGGTAGTCGCTGCTTCTCACGTAGGATCCCTTTTGCGCGGTAGACTCGTTCAGAGGCCAGTGGCCGATGCCAAGGACACCGGAGCGCCAGTTCTCCTCCGAAGACTCACCCAGGAACCCGTTTACCCAGGCGCGGTCGGTCTCGTATGGGCTGCGATCGATTTAGACTGCGCTCTCCACTACGAACTCGAAGTAACCGGACTCCCCGGCTCCGCGGGCATTTCCTCAGCCACAACTTCGTCCTCGAGCCTCATCGACCAACCGCGATCGCTGCTTCGTCTTTATCTCGAAACGATGCCGCTCCTCGCCCAAGGAGCTCCAGTTTCCCGGAGACTGCTCGAGGAATTCACAGGAAACATCCTCGAAGGCTCCGTCACGGGACTTTCCCCCGTTGAACTTTTGCGCATCGAGTCAGGCATCGGCTTCCTCGAGGTCACCGACAAACAAGCCGGCAGACTTCTCAAAGCTCCTTTCAAAGCTCGAGCCCCTCTCAGCTGTCTTCCCCATTACGCCGACAACGACGTTGCCTCGGTCGTCGCCTACAACCTCCATCCACCGACTTCAGAAATCGAGACGGGCGCTTGTTTCCATGAAACTCGATTCTACGAGGAAGGAACCCAGTGGAAATCCGGCTCTGATCCTTGCATCATGTGCCATTGTTATCGCGGCTTGGCACAGTGCGATCCTGTCCCTTGCCCCATTCTAACATCGTGCCCTCTCGACAAACGCATCGCACCTCCGCCTGGGCACTGTTGTCCCATATGCTCCGGTAAGTTTCCCAAATCTTCGAATTGATCAATTTTCAAAATTTAATAAATCTATGGCGAGTGTGCTATTGACTCTCGGTAGACACACATGGGTCTGGGATGTCTAGCCATTCAGCGAATGGCGCGAATCTCTCGTTTTCCCTATCGATTATCATTGAATAACAATAATTTTTAAAAAATTTCCCAAAACCTAGCGCCGGCTCTTTTGCTATAGATCCAAAACTACTTTCCTGCATTTTCTCCCATTTTTTACACAAGTCCATTTACAGTAAATAATTTCCAACCGCGATCTTGTGTTTTGATCCTTAGAACGGATCGTTTAATTGTCGAAAAACGATCGCAAATTTCAACATCTTGAGTTTTAGTAATTTCTCACATTACCGTATGCAGGTCCCGCTGAAATCGACGCGAGTAGCAACGTGACGATCGCCCGGGACAACACGTCCGTCTCTGCTACGAGAGGCTGCACCCTCGCTGGTCATTTTCATCTGGCCGGCGCGTCCTGGCATCCTTATTTGCCACCTTCCGGATTCGACACGTGCGCGGTCTGCACATGTGACGTGAGTATATTTTCCCTCCTTCGTCGATCGAATACATTTTTCTTCGTTATTTGCCTCAATCGGGCCTGGGACACGCTGCTATATTATGCTGGCAAGTTGTACGAAGAAGCAATGAATGGAAAAATGAAAATGTTGAAGAAAAATAAGCGACTCGTCTTACCATCTTTTCGAAATTTATTGCAGCCGGTAAACTTGGAAGTTAAATGTCCGAGGGTGGAGTGTCCGGCTCTGGATTGCGACGAGAAGATTGCAGTGAGGCCGGACAAGAAGGCATGCTGCAGGCAGTGTCCCGTAGCAGCAGTGACGACGGCATCGACCGGTGGTGATTTGTTGCCCCGCGACCAAGCAGCCGGTGCCGTTTCCGGAGCATCCGTGACACCGACGACCAAACGCACCCCCGAGAATATTCTCTCTGCAGGTGGTTGCAAATATCCCATGGGAGGTCTCTACGAAAATGGCAAAGAGTGGCATCCGAGAGTCCACTCGCACGGCGAGATGAAGTGCGTCAAGTGCCGCTGCAAGGTAAAGCCTCGATTATTTTTTTCCAACAAACAACAGAAAATTCCATAAAAGTTCGTGACAATATTATCCACAAACTCGATGAACATTCGCGTTAAAAAAAATGTATCAATTTCCCCATGCGA
This sequence comes from Hyposoter didymator, assembly GCA_037952995.1. Lineage (NCBI taxonomy): Eukaryota > Metazoa > Arthropoda > Insecta > Hymenoptera > Ichneumonidae > Hyposoter > Hyposoter didymator. The sequence goes on from JBAJMU010000009.1 coordinate 2,693,218, forward strand.
ACCAGTAGAATCCGAAAAAATCTGAAAAATTCGTTCCTCCGCTTATCGCCACGAATTTTCCATGAAAACGATGAAATAATAGATCGAACCAAAGCTTCGCTTCTGGTCCACACGCAAAGTTCAGTCGCTCAAAATTTGTGTGATTTGGAAACGATAAAAACTTCGAGAATCATAAAAAAAAAAAAAAAAACAGCGCGTTTGAAAAAGTTTTTCAATGATAAACGAGCCTCGTTTTTTTTCGATAGAACGGCGAGGTGAAATGCGATCGTGAGAGATGTCCAAGGTCATTGTGCAACTCGATAGCGAACCAGCTGAAGCGTGGTGAGCAAGTAGCCGAGGCGGACGATTGTTGCAAGGCGCAATGTCGTCGAGCGCGTCGTCACCACCGCAACCATCATCATCACCACCACCATCCACCGAAGCACTCGGTGACGCCACGAGAGTTGAGTTGAGCCAAAGGACGACCATCGACGATCGAAAAAAGTGAAGAGCAAGTCCAAAAGCGTTGAAGAAGGTACGAATCGTTTAGCGGCCAAGTGGATTGGGCGGGTGAACGTCCAGGACGTTTTCCTTCCAAGATTCGTGCCAAGCACCGTGCCAATAAACCACAGAGAGCTTAGTAAACCAGCGGCTATTATTTCCATGACACTCGAACAAGCTTTCGTCCAACGATCGAGAAGTTGAAACGATCCAGCTCTCGAGCTCCTACGGAACAATAATTATTCGATTTTAAAACGTGGGTACGTACTCGGAGAGAAAAAGAGAGAAATAAGCAAAAGAAGAAAAAAAAAGAAAAAAAATCCACACACACTCGGTGACAAAAAGTCAAAAGCTCCATCGAACAAGCAGAGCAAAAAAAAATCGACGACTCTCTTTCTTCCTCTGGCCCCGGTTGCGAGTCCGCCAGTATTTTTGTCGACCTGAGAACAAAACAATTAAATAAGAAAAAACAAAAACGTAAGCTAGACAAATATTAGAGGCAAACAAAACATACCCACCAACCTCACCGAGTTACCCAGCAACCAAAGAAGACTGAAGAACCTCGATGACGGCAGCGGCGCAGCGACACAAGTTATCGCGTTACACCATTTACTAATTATTTACTCCGGCTTAATTATTATTGTTGTTATTATTATTATTATTGCTACTATCATCGTCATTATCATTATTATTACAATTACTGCTATTATTATTATTACTATTTTGATTTATTATGATATTGAAATTATTGGCAATTATATCGATGCTCTATGATAATAAGATAGTGCACCGGATGGTCTAGGGGAGGGAATACTCGACAAGCTGTCCTCCTCGTTGCTGCTCTTTTGTTTCTCTAATGCTCTTTGCCTTTTTACATCAATATACTTAATTATAAAAATAACAAATGTCGTCGTGGTACGCTTCGCGTGCAGGACGAGCGCCTTTATAACGGAAGGAAAAATCAGGCGTTGAATGTCGAGGAATGAGGAAGCAAATATTGTGCCTTAATCCGTTTGAAAAGTGGCTGGAAAAGCAATTTTTATTGACGGTTATCGCCCTCGCATTAGAATTTAACGCCACGGGCAATTATTATTCGTCGCGCGAATTAAATGTAATACGAAGAATTTTTTGTACATAAATAATGTAGTTGTTAGTTGACCGCGATTCTACGATAATTTACTACTCAGCAATACTTTCCAATTGTTGTTCAAACACTATACGCGAGAGCGCATTTTTTTCTTTTTTTTTTTTTTTATTGTCGCGTTTCGAGGATCGAGAGCTCGGATGGTTTTGTCGAGATACGAGAGAGTTTTTTCTGGCGGAATGGACATTGCGTGTGGCTTTGGGAATCGATGAGTTTTGCATTCAATTTTGCTGGTTGAAATTGTTTCAATACTTTTGTTTAAACAGACGAGGAAACGTGAAATTGCTCCGAATCGATGGAATGTCATTTTTAAAGCGCACTCGCCTTGAAAAAAAAAACTAATCAAAATTTTTGATACTAAACCGACTGTAACGTTTAAGTTTTGTAATTATCTTTTTCTTTCTTTTTTTTCGTCCTTTTTGCGACTGTAGATCGATAGGGAACAAGACGAATGTCGCTTTACGGCGTGGGGGACGATGATGGGGAACCGATGCTATTCTGTACTGTGCCAAAACCGATTTACAATTATCACCTTTTTTTTAATAAGAAAACATGGAGAAAAGGACACCCACGAATTATATATTAATATTAATCGATCAAGTGTCATCGCCATTTATCGATTATACCATACTAGCTCACACACTGACAAAACACACACACACACGCGAATACACACACACACATCGAGGAAAGAGTTTCCCCGAAATTGTCAAGAGTTTTGTTCAATATTTCGAACCAGATTCATTCGAGAAATCGGTAACTTTGCGCCAATTTTCAATTTTATTACTCTGGAAGAAAGCACGTGTTGGAATTTTTTGAAAAGACGAAAGAAAATTTTTGTTCAAGGGTCAAGCTACTCCAGAGCCAACGATAATTCGGTGCTCGGTTCTGTGTCGAACAAGAAACGACAACGAATTATAAACGATTATTCTTTCGCATCGATAGATGCAAAAACGACCGCTCGCGATTGAGATTATCCCGAAAGTTTTCCGATTTATTTTTCCGTCTCCAAATTCGTTAGAGCCTGCGTCGTCACACGTTCTAGAAATGACGCGGTGGCCACACGGGGTCCCATTGAGCCCAGTAAACGCTTGCCGCGTTGCCAGTATCGTTACGAACGACTCATAAAAATTCGGAATATTAGTTTGAATCGTTTAGAATGAAAATATCGTACCAACATTTTTTTATCCAATTTTCGAAATCGCGAAAAAAATCAGCAAAAACGTAATGTGTAAAAAAAAACATTTCTTGAGGCAAAACTTTTAGTAATTCTAGCTCAAAGTCGCGCTTGGAGTCACTTTAAACCCTGGTGATCACGGAGGCTTGAAACCTTGAGTAAAAATGAATCGTCGCTCCAATTGGGTGTTGCGTTCGAGATATTGAACTGGAAAATCCAGTTGGCTCGGGAAAACTCTTTTCTCAGTTCACACTGACCTACAGATACGGTAAAATTCTGCATTATAATTTGTAACTCATTATAGTAGCGAGAAAATGATGAATTTGTACCTATTTGTTGAATATTTGCTAAAAAAAAAAACAAAAAGAAAGTAAATTACTTTGTAACTTGTAACGAACGATGTAGGAGAAAAGGAAAGAAGCGAGCGGCCGAGGAGACGCTCGACGACAAATCGAAATTAGATACAAGTTGTATGCCGATTTCAGTATTTTTCATTGAATAAACAGCAAAATTATTTCACGCATTTCTAAATCCCATTGGTCCGTCTGAAACCTCTGACCGAAATCTGCGCAATTCCCTCAGCGGAACGTTTTGTATTTCTTCTTTTTATGCGAATAAAATTCACAATTTATGATTCTTGGCGAATTTGATTCCCTCGTCGAGGGCTTGCATAACGAGATCAACGTGAGCCGGTGTCGCGTTTACTCCCATCAAGCCTATGCGAAAGATTTGGCCAACCGTGGGCCCAAGGCCTCCGGAAATTTCAACTTTGAATCTGGAAATTATGAAACAACCAGACGTCAGAGTTTTTCGTGCAGAAATCCTCTCGTCCACGTCTCGACCGACACGATTGATCAAGAGGAAATTACTTGTCTATGGCTGTTCGAGAAACCGCTTTTGCGTCGATGCCCAAAGGAACTTTAATCGCAATAACGGTGGCCAATCGGTGCTCGGGATTGTCGATGAAGAATTCGAGTTTCCTCTGGACGATGGCACGTTCAATTCGCGCCTTAACGTCCGCGTGTCTACGCCAACAAGCCTCGAGTCCCTCTTCGGCGAGGATGGCGAGAGCCTCGCGCAGCCCGTACACCAAAGTCGCGCTGATCGTGTGATGATAAATCCTCGAATTGGCAAAACAGTTCCAATAATCACCGAGTAACTTGATGTCCCAATAATAAACAGGAATTTCGGTTTTTCTCGATAAAATTTTGCTGCTGCAATGGCGAAATGAAAGATTGCGAGTATTAGTCGTAAATTTAAATTCGTTTCGAAAGATAAATGGAGGAGTGATAGGAGCGAGAACGTGCCGAGAGAATTCCGAGTCACGAGGAGAGTTCTCGGTGAAAGTATAATTGCATTAAGCGGGCGGCACGGGACGCTCTTTATCCCCGCGAGTCGTTAGTTCCAGTCTAACGATTCTCCGCGAGTATAGAGAAATGTTTTATCGAGTGAGACGCGCTAACGGAGCGAATTTGCTCCGTTAGCGTGGGAACTCGATTCCAGTTTCTCCATCTCTTTCCACCATCTCTACGTTTCCTTCCTTCTTTTATTATCGCTAACTGCCAGATAAAGTCATGCTTGGACAAAAAGTGAGTCTCCTTGGTCCAAGGTTATTTCTATCGCCTCCAACCGGAACGTTTCAAATATTTCCTTCTCCCAAGCAGCAGACGACTCTGAAGTTTGCAACGTTGATATTGATGGATTTTCAAAATTGTGGCAATTTTCTGTGTCGATTGAGTTTTTGGGTGGCGAGGGAGGATCGTTTTATTGTCCGGACCAAATATTGACTAATAATTCCGAGGTCTACTCGAGAAAAAAAAAAACAGAATTTCGTTGCATTCCAACGATGCAAACTTCAGGATGAAAGCAACAGGGATAACTCGAGCCCTCGTAGGCCCTCGTTTTATCACTCAAATTTAACGCAACGATCTTACGATTTTCAGAAACAATAGATTTTAACTTTTATCTGAATAGAATCGATGATGCCTCGAGGTATGACTCGCTCGTGAGCCAAAACACCTGGCCACGCGGGAGAAACCGATGGAGGTAATACGATCGCGGTTTATGGTACGTGAGCGCGTACACGAAACGCGAAACTTTGTGCAAGGATCGAATGAAAGATTCATACGATAGACGAAGAAAAAGAAAGAGCGAGAGAGAGAGAGAGAGAGAGAGAGAGAAAGAGACTATTGACTCTGGGAGCAAGCGCGTGATTCACGAAACCGCGCAATTCGCTCGCTCGGCGAGAGTCACGACGGAGTTCCTGCTCCGTCTTTCCCTCTCGCTGCCGCTTCCCTCTCCCGTGAATCTCATTGATATTCCGTATCGCGATATTTATCGCATTGCCGCCGACGTACCGAGAAGCTCTCACGATCCAACCAATTCCTAGTTCCCTACGTTTCTCCCACTAAAAAGGCATGATTAACGTCGCGAGTGACGCGGATCGCCTTTGTCGCTGCTTCGAGGCGACAAAGGCGATCTCTACGCTCCTCGCGTATGAGTAGACGTCGTTTTTTTTGTTTAATCATTATTTTGACATACCTCGCACGAGGACTGAACGAGACGGGGGTTATTCCAGCTGGTGCACCCAAAACTTTTTGGCTTCCGGTGTAGACGGCATCTACACCCCAGGCATCAGCAAAGAATGGCTCCCCTCCTAACGAGGCCACCGCATCGACCATCAACAGGCCTCCGTACCTTGAAAAATAAAAATCGAGTTTAAATATGAAATTTCCGACACGCAACCCTGTTGCCGAAAAATTCAAGAATCACATTCCGTGACAAAAACCCATTAAATAAAAAAACGATTTTTACGTTTTCTTTTCCATCCAAATCATCAAACATTCGAGACTCGTTGATCACAAAAATTTGTTACAACAAAAAATATCACAAACAAGAATTTCATTTTATTTTGTAAGAATTTTCAACATTTTTATACGAATGGCTACGCCACGCATAAATGTGGAAAAAATATCACGAACCAGAGGAATTCTACCTCATTTTATTTATTTTTAATTTTCTTTGTTTTTTTTTTTTTTTAATTTTTGTTTGTGAAAATTCATGCGTCGGATATTTAGAGGCGTGATTATTTTTTTATGATATTTTTGCTTTTTTTACTTGGTTTTTTCAAAATAAAGTCAGCAACGAAGTGTTGAGAGCCAAGAATTTCGCGGATTCATAACTCAAGTCTCTGAAAAGTATTGGCTTTTGGGTAAAAATGAGCCGGTAGCGCGAACTCAAGGTAAAAAGTGATATCCGAACCGGTGAACGATGTCTCCGACACCTTGAAGCGGTTGTTTCATGCCGGTCGAGGATTCTCCGTGGACGACGAATACGACAGCGGGTCGATATGTATTCACCGCTGACTCAAGCTCCTCCAGCGTGAACGGAACTCCCATTTTTGTCGGCAGCGATTCCACCTGCGAATTAAATCAATTCCGATTGCGTACTCTGTCCTCCGGATAGTGACTCATCGTTCTCGACGTGAGAAAATGAAAAAAGGTGATGATTAAAAATTGCGCTCACGCGGGCACCAAGACGAATTGCCATGTCGGTCGCGCGCTCGCCCCAAATGCCGCATTTCGCGATGAGCACCGTTTCCCCGGCTTCCAGAAGGTTTACGAGACACGCTTCCATGCCGGCGTGACCCGAACCACTTATCGCCAAGGTCAAGCTGTTTCGCGTTTGAAAAACGTAACGCAAGCCTCCCTTGATCTCGTCCATGAGCTAAAATTAAATGAAATTCCAACATTTCTTCGGGATTCGCAGTTTTTTCCTTTCATAACTTCCTTCCAGTTACCTGGCAAGTTTCCGGATGCAGATGCCCGAGCACCTGATTCCCAAGAGCTCGCAAAACGCGTGGAGAGCAATTGCTCGGTCCCGGTCCCATGAGGCTTCGTTCAGGAATTTCCAAAGGCCGAAACAATTCTCTCGGAGCTTCCACTTCGAGTGGAATTTTTCCTTCTCTCTTTAGCGCCATTTGGCCGATGAATTTTTCCATTTTCGCTGCCCAAGCGACCGGAGACTCTGTGAGCAGAGTCTGAGGAAACGCGTGCCCGAGTTTGCAGAAGAAGCTCCGAGGGGCAGCCACCGCAACGATAACCCTGCTGAACAAACAGAGACTCTCAACAAATTAATCGTTCCAAAGGTTCGTCTATCTCCGAAATGAATACTCCGCGGTAACAGCGCGCACGGGGTCTTCGAGTCACTCGTCGTATCATCAGTGTTATCAGCTTCGCGCGATAAGCGCAGAATTTGCAGGCTCCGCGCGTTGCCAATCTTTCAATAAATTCCTCAATTCTTATGCGAATTATGAAGTGCATAGATTTTCAACATTTTGTCGGTAGCCCGCGAGAGAAAATGGTCGGTGCAGCGAACAGATAAGAAGGCCATCTCTGCTCTCGATCTCGAACGTCTTCCACGATGCTCCGAGAACTCTGCACGCTCGACCGGGTCTCCGAGCATCCCACCTGTTACCGCCCGTTACCGCATACCGAACGAGAGAGCGAGAGTATCACCGAGACTCTCACAGCCAACGAAAACGATCCTGCCTCGAGATGATCTCGTCTCCGGTGCATGCGAGACACGGTCGGTAAGAAAAACTATCGGCCTCTCACGTTCTGTTCCCTATTCTTTTCTCGGGTCAGGTCGTTGCTGGCTGGCGAAGCTGCGAGAACGATCGCGCGCGACTCTTTCTTCTCCTGGACTTTTCGTTTGGCTATTTTTCCGCCGGAAACCGAGATAACAACCAAACGCAATGACATTTCGATAAATTTGTCATTTTATTTTCGTTTTTCATGATTTTTTGGCTTTGAATCCGAATTTTCGTGAATTCTTACCAAAACTCTGTACGAAACGGAGATCGCGTGGCTTCCTCGTCATTTCCATTGATAGAAAAACCTGAAGGTCAAGATTTCAACTCCTGATCCTGGATTCGTCTGAATATTTCAAATTTGAGAAAATAACCAGCTCAGCGTTGATGCTACATTATATTTTTCCTTTTCCGAGCAACAATTTTCTCCATCGATGACCTCAACTGCGAAACAAATAAAATTAAGTCTGTGAATTTATTGTTAGACGGATTGGAGTTTAAAAAAATGCACTTACAAAAGCTCCAGGCCCTAAATTTTGTTCCTCACATGCGGGGACCCAGAATTTGGTACTCGGAGATTTCCAACGCCGCTGCATCATGATGAATCTAAAAGTTTAAAAATGAGAAAATTCAAAAATGGTTCCCCAATTTTTTAAACAAAAACTATAATAATAAAAAAATAGAAATATTGAGTGAGATTTTTTGACGTTTTATAAAAAGTTTGTAGGAAAATGTTTATTCTTTATTTTTATTGGAAATTACCGATTTCGATCGTTTATTTATTTCCTGGTATTTCTGCGATTTGTAAATATTTTGGGATAAGAAAAAGGACGACCCGAGTCCCACACGTTGGCTTGAAAGTTTTTAAAATATTTGTACACGATCGAGTGATCGCGCGCGGTCAATCGGGTACATAGGAAAGCGAAAAAAACGGAACAAACAGTGCGCGAGGAAAACGACATCAAAATGAGGCGATTTAAAAAAAGGGAGCAACGGGGCAAAGAAGAACGGCTTCCGAGGCACGTGACAGCTGTCCGAAGCCTAGGCCCGCGGTCGTTGCTCAAAGAGCGCACAGCCTCGCGCCCACGCCTAGCGTATACGAAACAACACCGCCCGATAATTAATTACGTTCGCAGCCGGCCCGCCGAAACAATTTTAAATTCTTGCCTGTCTCAAAATTAGACGCCCACCGCGATTCGTTCTCTCTCTCTCTCGCTTGGTTCAGCCTCTCGGTTCTCAGGTAGAATCGTGTATTTTTTTAATCGCCATCGAGGTTTTTTCCATCGAGCAATTTTCTCGCACTGTTTGCCTCTTTATTGCGCCTAGATCGTGTTTTACCGAAAAAACAAAATGGCCGTTCGGGAAATTCGAGTTGGGCAAGTGTCAATTGTGGGAGGACACTGGCGCAGTCCGGAAGAGATAAATCTCCCGCACCCTCCCTGCTTATTTCGTACGAAATTCTACGCATTTTTTTCACGGGTATAAATTGAGGGCGAAAATACTCGAATGAAACTGGACTCTGTAGAGATCCTGTGCGGGCATTTGGGGGACAGGTGCGTTTGCGGATGCGGCCGGTGTCTTTGTGTATGTGGGTGCAGCGTAATCTCGTTGGTGGTCCATGGGGATTTTCGAGCGCGTTTACCCCAACGCCGTCGTCGAGATTCTTCTGCCTCACGATTCTCCTCTATCGCATGCACGCGTCCGCCAGTACTCGGGGGGAAACAATGAACGAAAGAAGAAAATCATGTGGTCGAGAGTTAGGGAGACGGGGTGGGGAACGAGAGGAGAAAGAAAAAAGAGAGAGAAAGAGAGAGAGAGCGTCTGCTACGAGCAGCCAGCGGCTGTTATGGATATATAATAGGATCGAGCATTTGAGCACCGAGAGTCTTTCTCTCTCTTTCTTCGAGCGGCTCGGTAAGAAGATCCCAGAGTAAAATAACGCGGGGAGAAGCACGGGGTACGCAAGAAGGAATAACAGGCACACCGACCGATTCTTGTAACCCAGCAGCACACAGTCCGGTTGAGAGTGCTCGACTGTTCGAGCAACGAAAGAGAAAGAAAGAGACACAGAAGGAGCGAGAGAGAGAGAGAGAGAGGCAACAAAATTGCCGTGAGTGGCTGCCCCCTGGTGTTGGCTCGTTCGTTCTCTTGTCGATTCTCCTCCCGGTTGGCTGCTCGGGGGACTCGAAGCAAACGGAGAGAGCACACTCCTCGTGTATGCCACCGGGAGGACACGTTCTTCGCTCTCCGTAAAAGACGTCTCGGTATCTCGTGTCTACTTTGTGTACTTTTTTCTCGATATTTACATCGCTCGACTATTTACCATCAGTCTCCCATTCTTCGCCTGTTGTCGCGGCAGATTCTGTGTGTCATCGTGCGAACGGTGTGATTTCGCAATAGAATTCAAACAGTAGAAAATAAAAATTTGCGACATTCTGACGAACCGGTGGTGAAAGGGAGAAATTTATTGACAAATCGTGCGATGATTCGTATTCCCGGTGCAAAATCTTTCGCGAGTGTAAGCGAAGCGTGAAAATATATTTGTCGATCGCCGCGCTGTTACCAACAGAGTGCAATTCGAGGGGCGCGACGATTTATCATTCGCGCATAAAAACTTTCTTCGATGTTTTGAGACTGCGAAAGAAAGGGAGGGTCGAGGGCCGCGGAGTTGAAACAGCGAGCTCGAGCGGAATTTTGTTGGTTTCTTGGAACAAACATCGATTGTGAAGGTACTTCGGAAATACAAAAAACGGAAATAACGCACAAAACTGAGCGTAAATTCATGCAAAGCAGAGCCTCGAATTTCACTGCTTCTTCCGCTTCAGCCGCGCGCGACTCCCTCTTGATCCTTCTCCTCCTTCGCTTCGGACCGTCGAGTTTTCTCATCTTTCTCTCCACCTTCTCCTCCGACTCTCTTTCTCGGCGCGTTTCTCCTCTTTCACTCGTTCGGGCGAGTCGTAGTTGACCGGTCTGGAAAGGGCCCTCGCGCGCGATCTCTCCGCGATCTGTAACAATGGTCAAGAGCGCCGAGTCGTTAGTCACGAGGTCGAGGGACGATGCTGCGAGAATATAATAGAGCCCGCGCGCGCGATACGGTTTCGTAACAATCGAGTGGTGCGTGTTTCGCGTCAATTGGTGACACGGTGTTTGCGTGTATATCGCAAAGTGAATGTGTGTGTGTGTGTGTGTGTGTGAGTCAGTGATCCGCGGAATATTCGTGTGTCTTTTTTTTTGGTTCTTCGAGTGCTATATTGTCACCACTGGATTATGTTTACTCAGAGCGATTAGAGGATATTTGAACAGAAGGCCTATTCGTGTTGGAAAATAGAAAACGAAGGAGAGTGATCAAGGCACGTAAACCCGGGTGAGTCTTAATGAAATTCTTCTGTTTTGTACAAAAGTCTCGCGCTCATCGGCAAGTAGATCGTAATCGTACGTATTAGTAGAGGGTGGATTGTTTTTTCGAATAATAAAGAAGGAAAAAGAATAATGAAGGCCTTGCGCATTAGTATGTGAATATGTTGGGGGCCGCGCGCGCGTGCAACCAGCAAGAAGAGCCGCTTAACCCTGCCGGGAGGTCGCGAGATCGTGCACCGCACCATCACCAGCGCGAGCAACATCGCCAAACCGGTACACACGATCCTCTTTATGGCAACGGCCATAACTTTCGTGAGTACGCGCGTGTACGCGCGGTAACTGCCGTTCGAGAGAGCGAATCTCGTCGCGGCTCTCCCCCCCCNTCCCTCCTCTCTATCCTCGCGATGTATTATTTTTCGTGGCTTTCTTCCTGCTGCTCTCCGCCGCCACACCGTCTTTTCGTGTAACGATAAAAAATGTGTTAAAAGCCATTTTCTTTTTATTATTCTCCTCATTTCATGCTTCCTGATTCGAAAGAATTTAGGCCCGAGGTCATTGAATCGTGTGGCTGCTTCACGGGCTTCACGGGCCTCAATTTCGAGCTATAAAAACAGACAAGGTCGCCAATCATTTGTCAAGATAATGGTTGCTTCGTAGCAGAGCAACCGCGCGCGCTTCGGTCAGTCGACCAGACGGGACGTGACACTCCTTTTCTTTCTCCCGTAACTCTCGGGGCTCTACTACTAGCTACTCGGTGGGTGTTCGTCGAAAAAAAGCGCGCACGGTAACGACTCGCTGAACTTGTGTCGTTCCGAGCGAGCAGCTTCTTGGGATTTGCATCGGTTTCTCGTTATCCACCGCGTTCGCGTGGGCGCTTCTCGCGCGCGCTCGCTTCTCGTTTTATCCTCTATTTTTAGAAAAACTTGTATTTCTCAGCGCTCTTACGAGGGGATCGCCAGTGCGAGGCTAGACGAGCGCGAGAGGCTCCTCGTCAAAGAGGCTCTCGCCCGGAGGAGAATCTCCGAGAACGCGAGTGTGCAAAGCCCCGACTAGTTGTGAAAAACGACGAAATACGAAAAGGGAGAGCAGCAACCTCGATGAGACAACTGGACGCACTTGGAACACTTCCAAGAATAACGGATGCATGTGCGCCGCCCGCGCTTCTATAGGGCGGCTGCTCAGCTCGTTTTACCGGAAATGCTTCGTGATTCCTCGAATAACGTTTTTTCCTCGAAAAATCTACCGATTCTCCGAGTTTCTTCAAAACTCATTCATAATCTCGAGAAACATCGAAGCGACAGCAGCGTCCAAGGTCATCGATAGTTCGTTCCCTCGCTGCAACAGGTTTTTTCCTTCGATCCCCTCGTCGTCACCACGTGGATCGAACCGCTTGTTTCCCCATTCGCTCGCGTACGAACAACTCTCTGAAGAGAAAATTTCTCACTTTGTCCGAAACAGGGACTCGCGCAGCTTTTGAGGTTATGTCTCGCGTTTTTTTTTCTTTTTTTTCGTTCTCACGCCGAGATCCCTCGACAAACAACATTATCGTTTTCTTATCTCGTGCCTGATGGTGCTCTCAGAAAAACAGCCCAATAATAAAAAAGCTCTGGGAAGAATTAAACGCGAGAATAAATTATTCTCGATTTAATCAAAAACCGATTTATCGACTTGCACTTTTTTAATTTTTGTGCTTTTCTCCCACTCTCTCCTCGACAACCACAAGCAATGTTGTTCTTTCCATCATCGTGATAGACCACAATTTCCACCGGATACGTTCAAATTCTCGTTAAATAGCTCAACTCTGCTCTCTTACACGCTTCGCTGGTCACCTTGAACGCATTGCCGGAATTTTCTTCTAGCCTTCCACTCCTCCTCGCCTCTCTTTCTCTCTCTCTCTCTCTCTCTCTCTCTCTCTCTCTCTCTCTCTCTCTCTCTCTCTCTCTCTCTCTCTCTCTCTCTCTCTCTCTCTCTCTCTCTCTCTCTCTCTCTCTCTCTCTCTCTCTCTCTCTCTCTCTCTCTCTCTCTCTCTCTCTCTCTCTCTCTCTCTCTCTCTCTCTCTCTCTCTCTCTCTCTCTCTCTCTCTCTCTCTCTCTCTCTCTCTCTCTCTCTCTCTCTCTCTCTCTCTCTCTCTCTCTCTCTCTCTCTCTCTCTCTCTCTCTCTCTCTCTCTCTCTCTCTCTCTCTCTCTCTCTCTCTCTCTCTCTCTCTCTCTCTCTCTCTCTCTCTCTCTCTCTCTCTCTCTCTCTCTCTCTCTCTCTCTCTCTCTCTCTCTCTCTCTCTCTCTCTCTCTCTCTCTCTCTCTCTCTCTCTCTCTCTCTCTCTCTCTCTCTCTCTCTCTCTCTCTCTCTCTCTCTCTCTCTCTCTCTCTCTCTCTCTCTCTCTCTCTCTCTCTCTCTCTCTCTCTCTCTCTCTCTCTCTCTCTCTCTCTCTCTCTCTCTCTCTCTCTCTCTCTCTCTCTCTCTCTCTCTCTCTCTCTCTCTCTCTCTCTCTCTCTCTCTCTCTCTCTCTCTCTCTCTCTCTCTCTCTCTCTCTCTCTCTCTCTCTCTCTCTCTCTCTCTCTCTCTCTCTCTCTCTCTCTCTCTCTCTCTCTCTCTCTCTCTCTCTCTCTCTCTCTCTCTCTCTCTCTCTCTCTCTCTCTCTCTCTCTCTCTCTCTCTCTCTCTCTCTCTCTCTCTCTCTCTCTCTCTCTCTCTCTCTCTCTCTCTCTCTCTCTCTCTCTCTCTCTCTCTCTCTCTCTCTCTCTCTCTCTCTCTCTCTCTCTCTCTCTCTCTCTCTCTCTGAACTCGTTCTAGCATCGATTATCGCTCAAACACGAAAACGATGAGTCAACTGATCTCGGAAAATTTTGAACATGTGTCTCTCGCGACTATAAATACGAGTCTCTCCTCCGTTACTCGTGGGAGCCGCCGCCGACTCGTTATTCTTTCTTTATTCGCCTCGGACGTTCTCCCTCACAATCGACTTTTTTCTTCAACATAAATATTTGTAGATACGAGGCTACCTCGTATCCATCGAATTAATGATCCATCAACGTCGATCTAATTCACGCTCAATCGATTTAATTCATGAAATATGGCAAGAGAGATATTCGTGCTCGCACACGTTGATCTCGCGGCGTTTTATCTTCGCCAATGAATGCACGCGCTGGCGCTAACTTTAACGCGCGCGTTCTATATATTTTTATTTCCACTTGCTTCGCGCTCTTTGTGCGTCGACACAATGGTTACGCCGCGCGGCGTATACAAGAGCATCCTACCGTGGGCAATTGATTTCATTCTCATCGCGTAACTCCACGCTCCAGGGCGGCGTGCGTCGATCGGCAGCTCTTCCCTGGGGGTCAATTCGACCCGGGCCGAACTCTGGCCCAAAACATCGTGATTCTTCGTATTTTTTCATTTCCTCTCGCCAGGATCCTTCTTTTTCTTTAGAGCGGCGGCCGAAATTTAATTTTCTACGAATTTGATGAAAAAAAAATCTTCCGGTAGATTTTGAGGATGAAAATTTAGTGATTCGTTGACCCAACAAATTCACGATCTTGAAATGCAACGAAAACTCATTATTTTTCACAACAGAGCGCAACATTTTCTACAGAATTTGTGAAAAATAATGGGGCAGCTTTCTTTGCTAATCGAAAACCGAATTTACGTAACAAAAATTGGAAAAAGTTGATTAACCCTTGGAGTACACACTGGGTCAATTTGACCCCAAGATTTTTCGGGCACATCATGCTTGGCATTCGATGGTAACGAAAGTTTTAGAATTTAATTTTCGCTTCCGTTAAAAAAAAAATCATGTTTGCCGGAATACGATGATTTGATAAAAACGCCTTGGGTCAGATTGACCCAATGTGCACTTTTAGGCGCTGTGCACTCGAACGGTTAATTATCAAAATAATAAATAAAAAATTTATTTGTCGTTGTATCTCAACAAGGCGAACGCGAAACGTTTCAAGTTTCGACCATGACGATTTTTGTTTTCTTGAAATAGTTGATTTTGTGTTTAGAAATCGACACAAGATGCTGGCGAAAAGATGAGCGATGGCTTCGTCGTTGGGTGTTGGTGGTGGAGCCGGTGTGGTGACCGCCGGAATCGTGGGACCGGTGGCAGGGCCTCGACTTCCGAACCTCGAGTTTCCACCGCCCCCGCCATATCCACCGCCACGATCTTCACAGATTTCCATGGATTCGTCGAGTTTGGGAAACGCTCCGATGTTGCATCAAGCTCAGGTGAGCCTGCAGCCAGCGGGCATCCAACGTGCCATCCAAGATTACTCGTACGCCTATTACGAGCCCGGCCCAAGCCGCTCGCATCCTTCGTACCCGATCGACCCCACCGATCTTCTTCATCACCATCATCATCATCACCTTCATCTCCATCAACCTCATCATCCTCATTATTCGCCCTCAAGCTCGCTTCAAAGGAGCCCGGCGCAGCAGCCTGCCCCGCGCCAGGATCCCGTCGTCGTCGTACCTTCCAAACGACACACGTACGTCACGCGCTACGGAACCGAGGAAAACATCTACGAGGAGATATCGGAAATCGGGTGAGTCCAATTTTTCCTTTTTTCTCTCATTATTCTAACCTTCGAGGCGATCCATTGATCGTGTGGGAGCGAGAGAAGAACCGCAAAAAAAAATATACGAAACCATGTTAAAGTTCGCGTCGTTGAAATGCAACACGAAAACTTTTTTTTTTCTGTCCAAAAACTTGGGGCAGACTCGTTTGTCACTCGGAAACCGAATTTATTTTTAAATAATGGGAAAAAGTTGATTAATTATCAAAATAATTATTCAAAACGAAAAGTCGTCATTTGCCAAACTCAGAAGAACGTTTTTTCGGAAAAGATGGACTAAACGTTTATTTTTTTTGAAAAATCACAAAAATGTTGTCATTGGAGCAAGAAATATTCTAGAAAGTCTCTTCGAAAAGCAAATTTTCGTCATTTAAACCGTAAATTTTGCCAACAGTTTCGTTAGAAATAAAAAATATTGTCAAAATAACGAAAAATTTTGAATTGTCCAAAAAATATTTAGTTCACCTATCGAACAAAATATCGTCACGTTTTTATTGACAAAATTTCATTTTCAGTGCAAAGATGCAAACTTCAGTATCATAAAAAAAACTGATACGCACGATTCGCGAAGAGTTGTTCGGTGTCCACTTTGGTTTTGGCGAAAAAGAGAAAAACTTGTAACTTCAATTTTTGGGGTGAAAAATTGAGATTTTTCCAGTTGAACGCGAAGCAGGATTTTTTCAAAATTGCAACAGACTGATTACGAAATGAAGAATGTTTCTGATTGAGAACGCCACGGAGTGAACAGCCATAGAAACGACTCGAAGACGCAGAAAATGACGATCCTCGTTGGTCCGGGAGTTGGATCTCGATAACTCGTTATAATCGAGGGAACCGCGCGCGGTTCAGTAATAATTTTTCAAAAGGAATATCGAAGAGTGTGTAATTACATTTTCATTATTGGCAAGATCGGAGAGAACGATTTGGCGGGTCGTGAAGAAAAAAAGGAGAGGCAGAAGTTGAGGGTGAAATCGTGCGCGAATTCATCGATAAAATTGAGAGGGCGAAAAGAATCGGTTAATCCGCCGCGAGTTGTGTTGTTCGCTCGTGAGGCACACATACTACGTGTGTACACGTATCTACGATGTACAATTTGATTCGCGTGTCTCGGGTGAGGCCCGAGCCGACTGGAGTCAGCGCGCGAGGGAGGGAGGGAGGGAGAGTCGTTGTACATGAAGGAGGAGAAGGAGGAGGATGGTTGGAAGAGCCTGGTTCACCTGCTGCCCCGAGGCATTGATTATCCGCCTTGTAATTCTGTAATAATCGTAATTGGGCGGCAATCTCACCGAAAGAGAGGAACGAAAGAGATAAAGCGAGAAAGGAGGGAGGCTGGAGAAGCCGGAGCCACCCAGAGCTCCGTTTAGCTCTCGACTATGCTCTCTCGTCGTCAACGAGAGACTTCCGTGGTTAGGAACAACGGTAAAAACTCGACGAAGAGAAACACCTGTGGTCCATCGAGCATTCTCCTTTTTTTTCTCCTTCTCGTGCCAGTGATTCTCTCGAGATGAAAAAAAAAACATTTTTTTTCCTTTCTATGCAGCGCCCCATGGAGCAAACCAACTCGAATCCAAGTCCCAGATTAATTTGTATGACTGTGAAGCTTTCATCGTTGGAATGCAACGAAATTCTTTTCCATTTTTGGCAAAGATAATTATTTAAATGCGGAATGTAACTGCGATGATGAAATTACCAGTTTTTTGGAACCAAAAAGCATGTCGGTTCGGAAAATTTGGATGATTTTTCAAATTCAACGAATCATCAATGAAATCAAACATTTTCCCGTTGCATTCCAACGTTTTAAGCTTCAGCATCATCAAATTTATTCTGTAAATTAAACAGAAGAAACAATTAATCATCCACTTTGCGATGATGGACGTGTCACAATTCTTCTTCACTTTTGGCAAGAATAATTATTGAAATGCGGAATGTAAACGACGATGATAAAATGACCGGTTTTTTGGAACCAAAAAGCATGGCGGTTCGGAAAATTTGGACGATTTTGAAAATTGAACGAAGCATCAAAAAAATCAAATATTTTTCATTGCATTCCAACGTTTCAAGCTTCAGCATCATCAAATTTATTCTGTAAATTAAACAGAAGAAACAATTAATCATCCACTTTGCGATGATGGACGTGTCACAATTCTTCTTCACTTTTGGCAAGAATAATTATTGAAATGCGGAATGTAAACGACGATGATAAAATGACCGGTTTTTTGGAACCAAAAAGCATGGCGGTTCGGAAAATTTGGACGATTTTGAAAATTGAACGAAGCATCAAAAAAATCAAATATTTTTCATTGCATTCCAACGTTTCAAGCTTCAGCATCATCAAATTTATTCTGTAAATTAAACAGAAGAAACAATTAATCATCCACTTTGCGATGATGGACGTGTCACAAT
>JBAJMU010000009.1:2711257-2768546 GCA_037952995.1 Hyposoter didymator
CTCTCTCTCTCTCTCTCTCTCTCTCTCTCTCTCTCTCTCTCTCTGTCTCTCTCTCTCTGGCTCGCTTTCTGCTCGAATAATCGCGTTGAATTTGCGTCGAGATTCCAAGCACGTACCGACGACGATTGTTGAAACTTTATAAACGCCTCGCAGCCATTTGTTGACATATTTTCGAAGAAAACGATCAAATGAACAGAGAACAGTTGATTAACTGTTGCCACTTTTTTCATGTTGTTTTTCAACTTCGTTCTTCCTGGGAGGCGTTTGAAAATAAAAAATAACCGAGTAAATCTCAAATGTGTGTAAATAAAAGTGTCGGGCAGAGTTCGAGATGGAATTTTCTTTGGCATCGAGCCGCAGTCGCAATTCCTGATGAATTTATCGTCCCATTTACGTATTTTTCTCATCGAGTTTCTCGATCATTGAGCTTCCGCTGTTCCAACAACAAATTTCGCTTTTCGCGATTCTTTACGGTCGCAGGAACATCGTTGTACATGCAAATGAAAAATATGATCAAGCTATTCGTGTTGAGTTTCAAGATTTCTAGTTCAGATTCATGCCCAACGAAGCAAAAAACTCTATTACGATATGTCAAGTCTCAACGTTAGGAAAAGCGTTCACGTATCGCTGAAAGGGTTAAGAAGAAACAATTCTCCGTGGCGTTTCACATCTACTTCGGGTTTAATGGGGGTATTTGCATACGAGATATTATCTCGGGAAGTTGGGAACTGTCAGAGTCACGATCGTGTGATTGACGGACCGCTGGACATGACGCAACTCCACCGATTCACGAATATTCATCCGAAACCCTTAACAATAAAAAATAGCCATGAAATTTGACGATACTGAAGTTTGCATCATTGCTAGATAACGAAAAATTTTCTTTTAATCATTATATTAATAATTACTGCACTTTTTCTCATTATTTTTAGTGAATTCGATTTTTGAAATGCAAACAAGTTTGCCCTACTTCTTTTGTATAAATAGTGAATGAAAATATTGCGCTCTGCTTAAAAAAATAATGAGTTTTCGTTGCATTCCAACGATGCAAACTTCAACATCGTGAAATTTATCGAATTACGTTGGATCTTCTCTGGATTTCAATTTTTTACGATTTTAAAGTTTGCATCGTTGGAGAGCAACGAAAATTCATTATTTTTTTTAGCAGAGCACAAAATTTCCATACGCGGTATTTGTCGACGTCGGAACAGGCTTCTTCGACATTTGGAAACTGAATTGATTAGAAAAATTGGGACGAGTGCGTTAATTAGGAAAATAATAAATGAAAAAAAAAAGTATTTTTCGTTGTCGATTTTTCTCGCAATGAGAAGGCGAAGGACAAGGAAGAAATAAAATTCCTTGGATGCGAAGAGTCCCTGTTAGGTTTCTTGATTGATTTGATAATCGACGTTAAATTACGTTGCGGGCTTTTCCGATCTCTGAACAAAGAAACGTGTGTTCCGTGTGTCCCCTGCAGCAGGCAATGCCGTCGAGCTCTTCATGGGAGTCGGCGTTCTCTGGTTGCCGAGGAAGTGCGCCGAGTACAATCGAGACATCGACGTGTACTCGGTGAATTGAATCTGAGCGTGGAAGCAATGCTGATGCCTACGATGCCCGGGGACAGCAAGGAGGAAGAGAGCAACGTTGGGAATCGGCGTGCCTCGACCGAGCAACTCTTGGCCTCGATAAGTCCGACCGATCAACTTTTATCGCCTCTCAGTTGCGACCTGGACAGCGGATTCAGCGGGAGTTCTTCCGCGAGCTACAGGTAAAAACGTTAATTTCATTTTTTTTTTTTCACTTTTTTCATTGGTGCCTGAACGTGGTCGTCTTTTTTGGTTTCTGGCGGGCTCGTGCCTGGCAAGCCTTTCACAAATTGATAAATAATTGCTCGAGAACCACCTGAGTAGGAGCCTCGAGCCTGTCGATCTCTCAAAAAACGTTCGAGACGGCAGACACTTTTTCTTTTCATCTACCGCCAGACTGGTCGCGCGGGAATGACAATCGTTCACAGCTAAATCGATCGTCGGAAGTGTCTTGGCAGGAGGGCGAAAAGAAACGCGTGTATTGCTCGCCGGGCTCGTCGAGCGCGGGATATTGAGAGAGTTTCGTCGTCCCCGCGCGACACGTGAAAGAAAGAGTGTAAATAAGTTTTATTGAAAAGTAACGGCGGCGGCTTCTTTTTTTGCTGCTATATTTTCTTCCCGTTTCTCTATCTCGCTCTGTTGATTCTTCGAATCGTTTACCTGGAGCCCGGACGGTCAAAACGACGGTGGCCCAGGTAGAAGATGAGAATGTCCGACACGAGCGATCGAACGATGAGCATTTCATAACGTTAAATGTTGACCCTCCTCGCGGGGTGTCTCTCTCTCGTATCCATCAGATCGGGTCTCGGTTCGCTTCGTCGTGGGCTCGGGAGAAACGTCAACGGACCACCGCCGCCACCGCCGTCTACCAAATTGAGCGTTTCTAATGGTCAACGCAAGACGAAGGCTGCCATGATCTGGAAAAAGGGCTGGAAAGGATGGAAGAAACTTCACGCTTTTGGCAACAACCTCAACACGAAATATCCAAACGGTAAGACTTTTACGAGCAACAACAAAAAAAAAACAAAGAATTCGTTTCTTTGTCTCTATAAAACCCATGAAATGTCTTTATTTTTGACTACCGAGCTGTAAGAATCTCCAGGTACATTCGGACTCTCTCGAGAACCAGCGACAATTTTCTCAATTTTCCTCTTTAACGCGAGAAAATTGGTGGAAAATAATAAATAATGCGCGTGTCAAGCGTGCGGCGGGAGCCAAACAACTCGGAGAGAGGCAAAATGGGGAGCGCGTGTGTATTGTGTGTCCCGAGTGACGCAAGCATTGTAATACCGAATAACGCTCGTCGTACACTCTCCTCGGTCTCGCTCCATTGGCCACAAACCTTTCACCTCGACGTTTGAATTCATGAAACGAGTCTTTCCTCCTATTATCTCGATCCCGCGACTATTGTCCGTCTACCAAGCTCGTACAACTCGTAACGTTGTTGAATGTGCTTCATTAATAACGTTTTTCATTCCTTAAAACACGGAAAAATTGACCTGGATCGAGAAAAAAAGAAAACAAATATTTGCGAAACTTTAATTGATCCAATCGCTTTTTATTCTTTTTGACGATCACCGAGTGCCAGGGAGAGAGAGAGAGACGAAGTATTTCACGATTTTGAAATTCGCATCGTTGGAATGCAACGCAGAAGGCAAAATTTTTAAAGCAGAAGGCTTCGCTGCCATTCGAAAAATATGCGGAAGCAAAATTGGATGCATGGATTATCAAAATAATGAATAAAAAAAAGTTTTCGTTGGATTCACGGAGAGAAATGCGGGGAAATTTATATCACAAATTACTATGCCACCATAGTTTTCTGGTAAGTTTCGTCCCTCTCAGAAATTTTAGCAAAAACATATAGTAATTTTTATTCAAATTCTATAATCGGAAATAGCAAAAATTTGACATTTTTCGCCCAATTGCAGATGAAAAATTACTATGTTTTTGCTCAAATTTCTCAGAGGGACGAAACCGTCACCAGAAAACTATGGGGCACAGTAATTTTTTATATTAATTTCCCCGCATTTCTCTCCGTGTTCCAGCGATGCAAACTTCAGTATCATAGTATTTCTTGAACGAACTAAAAAGTCCATTGAAAGATAAAACGGTAGAAAAATGTTATTTTTACTCGAAGATGCGATTAAAACGGGTTTGGGAAGTCGGACCTCCGTGACGGTGGAACTCGCCTATCAATATTCAATAGATGAACCGTACGAGCGTAAATGTTTTTTCAACGAGAAAGAAAAGCATTAATGAATCGTCAAACCGGTGGATTCCGGTAGGTCAAGGCGTTCTCGTAGGAGTTGTTTTAGCGGAGAATGGCCAAAAATCGTTTACAGTTGTGTGCACGAAGGAGCTCGTTCGAGAAGGTAAACGGTGCACGATCGTCGCAGAGCATAATGTGTGTGTTTGGTGCGATGGGAAGGCGAGTCTCGGGTCTTTGCTTCGTAGTGGGTGACGCAAGCCAACGAAACGAGTTTCTCATTCGAATCGAGAAGAACGAGATCTCTTTCTTTTTCTCCGCTAGAGAGATCCGAGTTAATTATTGGTACTTGGCGAGGGTCATCCGAGGGTCATGGCGTCGCTCTCACTCCTGCTCACTCGAGCGTCTCCAGAGAAGAGCAGATGCGAGTCACGTGCATCTTCGTACACACAGACCTCTTTTCTTCTGCTCCTTATGAACGAGAACACGCAGACCAAACGAAACACTTTTCTCGCTCTATTTTTTTTTCCTCCTAATCTCCGATAACGCCCCTAAAGTTGCTCGTATAGACGGACGATAAAAAAAGCAAGAAAAAAGCATCGCAGATGAGCCTCGGTCGTCGAACGGTTCGAGGCTCTTGAAAAACTCGTAAAAGAGATTCGAAAAATTCGTCTATCAATTCCTCAAACGCTCGCCTCGATCTTGTGACTTTTCTTCAACTGATAATTCTTTTCTCTCATTCCAGTGCCTGTTCTTCAACATATAATTCTGCCTCTTTTTCCATCGCAGGATCCATTATCCTCATAGGAAGATCTCTGCACGCGATAAAAAGACCAGCGATCGGTGCTGGGCGCTACGTAACCGGCTGTGAGCAAAAGAGAATCCAACGAAAATGACAAATCTGAAAACTGAGCAATCGGTCGAACAAAACTCTTTTCGATAAACTTCCACGTTCGATTGTTTCGTGGGCTCTTCCGGTATTAAAAACTGTCAGGTTCTTCCATGGCAAGCAAATTTTGTGCCAAAGAAAGAAAAGCTTGAAAATTCGGTGGAAAACTTAGTAAATCGCTTCCCGGGAAAAAAATCGTTTTTTTTATTCGCACTCTATGCGAGGAGACGGCGACCACGTGGTGCCCGGGAACGGAATTCCTTCCAAACGAATCGGCAGTAAGATTACTTTCGAACAAATAAGATATTTCTTTAATTCCATTTTTTTGTATCGATTTTTTTGGTAACAACGATAAAAAGGCGAGTCATGGAATCTTCTGTGCGATTTTTTCGACCGCTTGTAATATTCGGAGCAGAATGTCGCGGTTTTCGTCGTCGCGACGTTTCGTATATTCAAGAAAATCTTCGAAACGACGTTCCAGGCTGTTTTCTACGAGTGTGGACGACTCGTTGGTTCTCGGTCCTCGCAATCTCTTGGTCCTTGTTCTCGATTCATCACGATCATCGACTCTGCTCGATATCGTCGATGAATCGCCGTTTCTCGTTGTCGGCTCGAATCCCAATTTCGATAAATCTTTGACGCTAATCGTGGGCCCGGAACGTTTGACTGTTTTGATCGATAATTCGGTGGCTCGCGGGAGTCTGGATATGAGGGTGTCGTCGGTCGTCGAGGAGCGTTTGCCTCTCGGTTTCCCGATTTTTCGAGCCATTCTGAAAGGAAAAGCAGCGAGTGGTCAAAATCGAGAATAACTCGAGAATATTTTGGCGAGTCGATGAAGCAGTACCTCGAGTCTTGGTGCGGTAAACTTTCGATCTCGATAGAGCAGTCTTCGTGGAGAGTGCGAAGTCTTTGCAGAGCGATGATCGACGGATTGTCGTGTCTCTCGATCTCCTCGTCGAACGGAAATTTGGGCTCGTGGTCAGACTCTTCGGGGGTTACGGAAACGCAAAGAAACTCGTGCGGATCGACCACGTTTTCGTCGTTGTCATCCTCCTCCTCTTCTTCCTCCTCCTCTCCCGCGACCAGCCCGAGGTTCGATCTTCGTCTCGTGGCGTTTCCAACGACCTCGTCGATCGCCCCGTAAAACGGCCACGACACATCGTCCGCCTTGTTCTTATCCCCGTGCACCGGATTCTTCAGTTCCTTCGACAAACAAATTTGTTCATTTCGCTCAATTGCTGTCTCGTTTTTTCTTCCAAATTTAGGCAAAAAAACTCGATGCTTTCGTACCTTGTACTGTTGGAGGAGGTTCGACCATTTTTTCTTGAGCACTCGGTAGTGAACGTCGGCCATAATCGTCGGGAATTCAAAACGCATTCGTCGCAGTATGTATCTAAATAAAAACAGATGGCATTAATCTTTCGTCGCATATTCCTTTCGTTGCAATAATCAAGCGACTCAATTGTCCGCACATAAAAAACACAAAAGCTCGCCGCCGCTCCCATTTAAATTCAATCGTCTCTGTGCTTTCCTCTTCCTCTCGCCTCAGGCTGCGTTCTCTCTTCTCTCTCTCGCTCTCCATACTCGGTACAATCGTTTCGCGTCAATACTCTCGCGAGTCCCTCTCCGCTGGCTGCTGCTGAACACGCGCGTTCGACAGCAAACAGCATCCATCCAATTCCGTTTCATCGATCCTGAGGCCCGTGCTCACGTCGTTTCCGTTTCTACGTGCAGCATCGGCAGTCAGGCAAGTTTGGCTTTCGCATCGGGAGCCAAGGAGGCTGACGAATGTGGGTAAACGACACGAGACTTTGTTTTTTTGTTTTTCCCTAAACTCGTCTTTGCCATTTTTTTCACGAAATTCAATTGCTCGGCGATGAGGAAATTAACGATTAAAAAGATTTAAAAAAAAAAAAGCACGTGGTCTCCCGAGGTTCAGTGACGCCGGGCACGTCCCATCGCGGTTTCTAATCGCCGCCAATCCCAAAGCTCTCTTTTCTCTTTGCAATGTCATCCTCGGTATGATGGTCCACGCGAGAGTGCACTCGATAGTCAACGAGCTCGGAGTGTACGCGACGTACAGAGTGGGTGAGTGAGAGAGAGCGAGAGTGACTCATAATCGTGACATTTAATCTCTGGAGGAGGAGGATGAGGAAAAAAATAACGCAGTCTCGTTAAAAGTTGTTATCCGTTTACTCACTCCCAGCCCGCTTGAGCCGAATACTTTCGACCGGTGAACAATTTTCCATTTTCTTTTCTCAGCTGTATGAAGCGACTGGTCAGATTCTCAGTCCCTGAATAAATAGAAAAGGATGCATGTCGTTAATCGAGAGAAACGAGCTCGCTATGCGCGGCAGCGAGAATTAAAAGGCGCATGAACCCGACGATAAGATGCGAGTTTTTCGTAGCCTTGCGCGCCTGCTTCGTCGCAGCGATAATAAAGTACAATGGATACAGCTCTCTGTATGTATCGTGTGCTTTCCGAGAATCGTCTCTGGCTTATTCAGACGCGTAATCATCGACGAGAAGCGCCTTCTCGAGCGCGATAACGGATTCCCGTTATTTATTCTTTCTCAATGTTAGCGACCAGCACGACTCTTGATTCTCGTAGCAACAATCGGCCCGGCCCAACGAACCAACGAGCCCAAATAGTCGCGAAAAAGTGTCGTTGCGAATTTAATGCAGAACAAAAAAAAACGATTTATTTCACAAGATATTTCGGATACTCACATCTGAACTTGGCCTGATGATAAACTTGCGTCATGAGGTAATTTTGACGCTTCTGACGTTGCTTATTCGCTGCTGCTCGCCTCGCACGTTATTATTGGCTCTTTGTCTTCCCGTCGCGATACGAAAGCTTATCATGCTCTCGGGGGATTCCTCTAATGCGTACTAAAATGTAGATCTCGTTCGAGACCTCACTGCTGCCGCGTTGGTGGTGAGTTACAGCGCGAGGAACCGCGGGAGGGAGGGAGGGAGCCGGCCGCGCGGGATGATTCGTGGCTCGTACCAGCAGTGGACGCGAGCCGCAGTGGTGGAGGATTTTATTCTCGCGAGAGGGGATAACCAACGTGCTATTCGAGTGTGTCATTCGTGTGCCAACTCGCCATTTCCTCGTAGTTTTCTCATAGTTCTCTGTATTCGTTGCTCGTACGTTTAACGAGCTCTCCGCTCGGTGTGTAGCGCTCGCGCCCGCGCGTGTGACGCGATCGCGACTCGCGGTCTCCCGCGAATGCTCATAACCGCGCGCGATTGGGAGCAAGCGAGAAAAGAGAATCGCGATGGACACGGACGGACGATCCTACGCAAACTCATTTCACGTCTCCTCGCCGCAAACCTCTCGTTCGAATCCTCTCTCTCTCTCTCTCTCTCTCTTTCTCTCTCTCCGTCAGCTCTGTCGCGGAGCTAAAGAAACGAATGCTGAGCATAATTCAAACGTCAACTCCATCGCCATCTCTCAACCTTACCGAGAGAGACTTACCGACACGCTCAAAACTCGGCCTCTCTATTTTCCCCACGGAGAAGAACGCTCCGGGAACGTCGCGACTCGACGGATACGAGAATCCCACTCGGTAAAACTTTGCTGCGTTATCGACTCGCTACCGACGCTTTTTCACGCGTCGTTCAAACGATACAACACACTTTTTTCTCCCATTGTCAATTAAATTTTGTCAAAAAACGTCGATTTTTTGTTTAACACGGCAAACTAAATATTTTTTTGATAATTTCAAATTTTTCGTTATTTTGACAGTATTTTCGGATTGTAAACGGAACTGTCAGCAAATTTTACGATTGGAATGACAAAAATATTCTTTCCGGAGAGACTTTCTAGCACATTTCTTCCTGCAACGACAACATTTTCGGGAATTTCCAACAAAATTTTCTTTCCTCTGCCCTTTCTCCACGCTTCCTTGTTCCCACGCGACAACTTTCGAAAATAGTGTTTCTCCACTTCGCGTCATACCACTTGGCAATCCTCGTTGCCCTCCTCGCGAGCCATTTCCGTCGCCCTGTGTCCCGCGAATTCCTATTGATCTTGGCAAAGATTGTTGTTTCTGCCTCTTCGTTTCTTCCCCGCGCTCGCTTCTACTTTAAATTTAAATTTTCTTCCTGGTTCGCTCGAGCGATGCGAGTAACTTTTCCCTCGCACGTAAGTCGAGAGCGAATCAACATATTTTACTCGATCATAGAAGTCTGAACAGCAAGTGTCATAGAATCGAATAAATTGGCACGACGATCGTAGAGAAAAAATAGAAAGCGACAAACTTTACTTTTTTAGCTGCGCTAAAGGAATAAAAACAAAGTTGTGAAAATTGCAATGAAAAAGTTATCGCGCTTTCCGAGCGTTTAAACAATGGCAAAAAAAAACTTTTCTTTTGACGAGATTCTCAAAGGAATGAATGAATGAATAGAATGGCAGAGGGCAGCGCGTGATTATCTGCATTCGTGCCTCCTCTTTCATCGGCGCCGTGGACCAATGTTCCCCCAGCAGCAGGTGGTGGTGTTTTTGTTGTTTTTTTTTGTTTCGTAGGATCGTTGGAGCAAAGTTCTGAAAGTTGAGGGAACAGAGCGCGATCGACGCGGTATCGTCGACGAGCACGAATGAGAATGAACAATCGGATTGTTCGGGACAATGCGAGCGCGGGGGAGAGAGCGAGAGAATCGCGGGCGAGTTGGACGAGGAGAATGCGCGGGTGGGCTTGAGTAGCTGCGATCGAGGGAACAACACGGGTCAACGGAAACGAGGCCATCTCCTCCTCTCGCGATGCAGGAGCTCGAAGAACTCGAGGTTTGCAGCGTTCGCTGCAACAGCGAAAGCGCGGAGCGAATAAGAAAAGACCTTTAAGCTGGCGCCGTCTGTCGAGAGTCCATCGAGACCGCATCGACGCTCTCGAACAACTTCCAAACCGCTTCGCGCTCGTTGTCGTCGTTGCATCCTTCCATTTCTCTCCCTCTCCTCCGCCCTTTCGCTAGCCCCCCCTCTCCCTCTCGCCCTCTCTTCCGTTTGCCCTCCCTCCTACAATATTCTCGTTCTCTTTCATTCTTGCTTCAACGCTCGCGGACCAGTGAGCCAGTAAAGCCAGTAAAGCTCGCACCGCGACTATATATTCCTCTCGCTGCCGGCTGGTACGGTCTCCCTCCCCCGCTCGCCCTTCGAGCTCCGCCAAACGTAACGCGCGCGCACACGCATACACGGAGAGAGCAAAGTACCACGTTTGAACCTCCCTCAGTGCGTGACGGCAACGCGAGCCACCAGCCAGAACCGCAGAGTCCCACAGAGCCAGAGTCTTCCAACTATAGTTACAGGGGCTTCTGTTGCCAGAGTGAAAGAGAAAATCCAGAGTCGCCATCATGCCCGTACCGAGTCCGGGCGGTAGTAGCCCGTGCACCGGCCAGTTGTCCTCTCTTTCTCTACGTTGTTGTCGTCGTTGTTTCGCTCGCTCCGAAAATTGAGCCTCAGAGTTGAAAAATTAAATCCGTCACTTGTAAAGTAAACTCTTGACAGGAAACGAATTATTTGTTTCGACATCTGTAGAGTTCTCAAGTCTATAACGTTGCGAGTGTGAAGAGCACGTGTGCTCGTTTGTTCTGTTATTCCCGAGTGTACATCGCGATAACGAGGAATCAGCCGTTTTTCCAACGAGCTCGAGAGTGGCACCGGGCGGCGATCCTCTTGCTCTCATCGTGCACGAGACCACAGTTTCGTGGGATTACAACCGAGTGGTGGTGGGTGGTGCGTGTGTGTCGATGTGCGTGCGTTTTAAATGAATTTGCTCGATTTAGCGTGCGTGCTCCTTTGAAAAGTTAGTGACGCCAATTACAGCGCGACTGCGTGGACGTCGCTCATGATAATTAATATACATACGCGTAAACGTAAAGCCCACGGGTAATATTTACTTCTCGTGGTGTTTGGTCAGTGGAAACGTTCCTGGGCCGGAGGACACGATCCTCCGTGAGGAGCCCAGGCAACGTTATTGCTAGTTTTATCGCCTCATGAACATGGAAGAGATGCAAAACGGTGTCGTCCTCATAAAGTGTAAGTTCCCCGTTCTCGCTCTCTCTTTCTTTTTTTTCTTTCTCTTCGTTCAGACTCAACAGTCGCCCCTCGTTCGCATCAACTTCCGGTTCCCACCGGACATGAACGTTCTTTATGAAAACTCTAGCCCCAACAACTGAGTGACTTTATTTGCCTGAGGGACGCAGCCAAAGTTTTCGAGATTCGATGCGACCGCAGCTCTTTCGATCCTTTCCTCAACCCTCTTTTCATTGCTTCTCGTACTCACGCATGGTTCCACATTTAGAATACAAACTACACAAGCCGGCCTGTTGCTTCAGGCTCATCCGGCGCGTGCGCGAGCTCGTACCGCGTACAGTGAAAAGCAAAGACTCGGTCAGCCGCGTACGTGTCCTCGCGAGCATCCAAAAAGGTATATCTGGCTTCTCCGTCATTGTCGAACGCGCCAGAGTGCTCCGAGCAACCAAAACATTTATTTATTTGTTTTTTTTTGGTTACTCTCACTCTTGGAATCTCCATGGCAAAGCAGAAAGACGTTAATATCCCTTTTTATTTTCCCTTTGTCCTTCTTCTGCTTCCTTCTCTTCTGGAGCCCGAGCGTGCGGCTCAAGCTTGTTGTATCGCTCGCAGCGAACCGTTCTCTCAGCGGCAACGTTGCCAGACCGTGTAAACGTTCCGAGCCTCCTCTCGACCTCCTCAAATCACGGAATTCAATTATTATCCGTCTCACCAAGCTCTCCGTGCGTTATTCCATAATTAGTTACGAATCGCTAGGAGCACGCCGTCTGTCAGCCATTCAAAAGTAAGCCAGTCAGCACGAACAAAAACCAGAATCCCAGCGAGCCACCAGCGAGCAAGAAACACAAAGTAACGACGATGCTTCCCGGTAATCGCCTGGCGTCTGTCTGCTCTCATTTCTCAGTAAAATACCGCCGCATACGCAACAACACCATCATCCTTTTCCGCTCGAGCCTCACAATCCCTCCCTTACTTTCTAATGCCCCCCCGTGTATTGATTCCACGAGCAATTGCTCCGCAGCGTTCAATTATCTCGCTCTTAATCACTTTTCCAATTTTCTCTTCTCGCCATCCTTCTCCCGGCCTCTGCGAGCAACTCGTAGCAATTTCATCGACAATGTCATTCTCATTTTTCACAAATTCACTTTTCGATCTTCGTTCGGAGTAAAATAAATACGAAATTCGGTGTCCATCGAATTTTTCCTACGAGGCTTTTACGAGCAGATTTTTGGAAACGAGCTCAATCTTCCCAACAGCAGAAAACGCTCCCCGTGCTCGCGATAATGAGGATTTATTACACCATAATCTCTTCGTTTTTTGATAACGAACAGAACGGTCTACGATAAAGTTGCATCCGGTAAATATTCAACTATGAAAACCCCAACGAAACGAAAACAGTTTAGAAAAAATGTTGCTGCGTTCGAATACACGAAAGATTTTGCTTCCATAGTTCTTCGTCTCCGTGCTGGACACTGTACGAAAAGATCCACAAAAAAAAATCTCCTTGAGGAGGTTGGATCACGACGATGCAATGTTGCCATCGTAAAGCCTGTTAAAAACATTAAAAAATCAGAAAGATAAGAATTTTATACGATTTGGTAAAAATATTCTTTAATAATATTTATGACAGTACAATTTTTTAAAGATTTTTCCATCACGTAGTATTCGCGTGACTGAACACCAAAGTTCACGCATGAAAAGTTCAATTCAACTCTTAATTATTCGAAAACCATGTGGTAAAAAATGTGGAAAAAAATTGTGTTTTTATGCTTGATGCCAAAGAATGTTATCACCAAATTTGATAAAATTCTGATTATTGTGATTTCGTGATCCTTAAGATGCATTTTATTGAGAAAACTATCGATTCTCAACGACAACGCTCCCAAGACGATTTCCTTAATTCTGAAAAGCCTGAAATTTTGAAATAGTCATAATTCGGCAGCTAATCGAGCTAGCCAGGCTCAGGATGGGGGGCCACAAGTGCCACAAGCCCGCAACGTGCCTAGCCTTTTATTTGGTAGGTGTGTCATTTTTTATTCCGTGTCCTACTCACGCACGTATACAACAACGAGAGGATGTCGTGATTGAGGTACGGAATGAAGCGAGCGGTCTGTCTCTCCCTGTGTGCACACAATAAATAGCTATGAAACTAAATTGTTAACTATTTGTACAATAAAACGTGACCGTTACGTGACTAGAGGCGATTTGAGGATTTGATGCTTTTGGAGAAAGATAGAAGGACAGGAGGACGCTGCAGTTGGAGTGAAAAGCATGGAGGCTCGTGTAGGTAACATGCTCTCATCGGGGTAGCCAGAGTGTAACAGAATAGGTGGAAATAAGCGTATGCATATTTGAGACACGCTGAGTGAGCACCGGGCAGGTCGACGACATCGCGACCAACTCTCTATTACCGCGAGGCTGTCGTGGAAACGTCACGGCGTAAGGGGGAGCAACACACACAACACACACACATTTTCCATTTGCTGTTCGAGAGTCCGCTCGATTATTCCGGATATTCGTCGTCGAACATCTCGCGCGCGTTATTTCTTGAGCCTCGCGCGGTTGATGCATCGTCAGCGGTTTGGAAACGGCACGTTTTCGTCCTTCTCAGCGGCGGGCTCTCTGCACCACGCGGGAGTCGACGTGCCGCGAGAATAATCGAAACGCTTCGCGTCCTCGTGTCTCGCCAAGTCTTTGTTCCAATCCCACTTCGCCCTCAATTACCTTTACAAACGATTGCCGATTCGGGGACGAGCTTTTAAATCTTGAAGTTTCATCTCCTCGCGCGGAGGTTGAGACTGCTGAGGAAAAGAGGAAAAAAAGAATGGATGAATGTGATTGGGCGGTCTGACAAATCGAGGACTAAACGAAAACGCGGTTCCCACGCGCCGTTGGTCTCTTTTTTTCTTTCACCGGGTTCGTCGGTAGGCTAAGCATGTTCCATGAGGGGTTGCTGAAGCACCTGCTCGACGATCACTCTCCTCCTCCATTGTTGTCTCCGAGCAAGCAGTTTTATTTTATTTTTTTTCTCCTTTTGTCTCTTGCCGGAGATGTTGAAAGAAAAAATAAAACGAAAAATTGCTTTGAGAGATTACTATCGAATATTCGAGGTTGTCCGCGAGTTACGAGAGACCTCGGGAAAGTCCTCGAGCAAAAAGAGAGAAAGACCGCCTCCTCGCGCACTGAAACCACAAGAGTCATTTCACCAGCCAAATAAATTGTATTCTCACCCACCATTTAAAAATAGTCTTTTTTGCTTTTGTATCTCGCTCCGCTCGGGCGTGCTCGCTCGTCCTTGCTGTTCATTCGCCTCTCGGTGTTCCCCGCGAGTACGAGCCTCAAAACTCGTTCTACGAATGCCAAAAGCGAGCATGGTGGAGGCAATGAGACCGCACAATAGCTGCGAACGAAAAAGCCTCGAAAAAACCCATCGGAGCTTTTTCTCTTGGAATAACCGCATGACGAGTTGTTACCAGCAGCTTAATCGTAATCATCAATGAACTCGAGACAACAGACTCACGATTTTCATTCAAAAAATCCCTCAATTCCCTCGATCGAACAAAATCGCTGAAAACAAAATTATGAGCAGATCCCAGAAACTACATTCTCTCCAAGAACTCGCTCAAGTTCCAGGTCGCAGCAGGAGTAAAATGAAGAAAATAAAAAGAAGAGGAACAACGAACGCGAGGAGTGTGTGAGTCACACACGTGCTCCGATGTGCGGCTCACGCACTTGGAAGCACGCGTTGAAACAACCGCGCGCGCGGTGTGTGCGAGAGGAAGAGAGGCAGAGAGAGAGAGAGAGAGAGAGATGGGGATGGGAATGGAATATACTCACTAAAAACGTCGGGCGGTCACATATTTATGTTGCAGCGGCAGCGAGTAACAGCTCTCTGGTTAACATTGGCAGGAGTGGCAACTCGTAGTCGCGCTTCGAGAGCGGCATTTACACGCGGTGTTTATATAGATGAGGCATTTCGCATCAACTACGTTTGACCCTCTAGCTCCGAGAGTTGCTCAATCATTTTTAAATTCTCGACTACGTTCTCGTGAAAAAAAAAAAACGTAATAAACAACGAAAAATGTGCGAGTTTTTGCAAACGCTTTCTCTCGCTCACCGCGCAACGTGCCACTTTTTTTGATCATTCAAATCCTCAAACGAGAGATATTATTTCTAAGCCGAGAACCTTCGCTTTCTATGGGTTTATTGTCAAAACTCTATTTACAGTTTGGTCGACGCGTTTATTCTCGCGCGAGAATTGAGCCGAGTGAACGCTTTTGTATACGTTATTGGTGATACCTATTGGTAGGCTCAAATGGTCTCCGAGAGACTCGCTCAACTCGGGCTGCCTCACAATATACCACGACAACGAGCCAGAGAACATACCGATAAAGGCAGAAAGAGCGAGAGGGAGAAAAAGAGAGAGAAGGAGAAGTGGAGGCGTATATCGCGCCCGCTTGTTGCCGCTGCTGCTGCTGCTGCTGCCGCTGCTATTGCTATTCCCCCCCGGTCGTGTGGGCTTCGAGTATTCGCCGCGGTGTTAAAGCGCGAGAAAGAGTATCTCCGGGGCTTTTATATACAAGAGAATAGTTTCGTTCGCGTTGTCCTCGTAGCCGGTCACCACCGCGTCGATGCTTCTCTCCTCCTTTTTTCCTTCGTTCTTTTTGTCATCCGAGAAAAGCATCGTGAGCAAACGCACACGCTCTGTCTATGTTCGCGCGAACCACCAAAATCAGGCCGCAAACCTTTTTCGAACATTTCGAAAGTGTGTCCTTTGTCTCAGTAAAAACGTAGGTAGTTTTCACGTGATCCATTTTTTTATCTACTCCATCTCGGACCGGAGCTCCACGCTTCGATTTTTTCATTGCCATTTACTCGCTCATTGCATCTGTATTGACTGTTCTTTGCCATTTCGTCACTAAATTCCATGTTCCGGGGTCCATAGGACCCATCGAGTGATCTGGCACCCATTTCAAAACGTCTGGGGTCAATTTGACCCCGGGTGACTTGTCCGGAGTCTCGGTAAAGCGTAGCCGCCCGGATGGTTAACGAAAATTTTAAATCGGCGCGAGAAATTTGATTCTGTAAATGGCAACATTCGATTTTTTCCAATTTCGTCATCATTTTCGACTGGCAAAACAGCGATTTCGATATTAATCGAAAAATCGCATGTACCCGACGACGACGATACGCTTTTCAAAGCGCGTGTCACGCCATTAGTACGAATAGGAAGCGATAAAACGGACAAAGTGCGTTCTCGGTGATTTACCTCTCGCGCAACAGAACCGCGAAAGCATCCTCTAAATTTACACCGTGCGTGCGTGCGTGCGTGAGTGAGTGACCCGTTGGAAAGTCCACTCTCATCAACTATTGTGCGAGAGTCTTCCCTTTCGGTGGATCGTGTTTTTTTCTCGGTTTCTCAGCTGGCGACCAAGAGAAAAAACGATAGACTCTCCCTCTCGTTGCTTCGCGTTGACCCTGAAACGCAAAGTCGCGAGCGATAAGCGAAAAAAGCAGAAAATCGTTGGAGACTCGGAGCTAAAAGTTTCGACGAGAAAGTGTTTTGTTTTGTAAAATACTTTGGACTTGGAACGTTTGATCTCGCCATCATAGATTCTATGAACTAAACAATTTCGATGAGTGTGTCGCACGCATAATTCTTGCGTAGACTCACGTAAAGCAAAACGCGCGCGCGCTGTTTGTCCACGCACTCGGTTCTAAAGAGGGAACAAGAGGGTGGAGGGAACGGAGAGAAAAAAAACGTCGTAGTTGTTGAGATGATGGAGAATTAAAGTCTGACGCGTGACGCACAATGAGATCTACGTGTGATTCGAGTTGTGGCTTTTTTCTGTCAGTCAGATCGTGCGCTATGACGACGGGTATATAATAGTTGTCGGACCGGAAACGCTTCGACGCCTCGTCACTTAGCATTCGATGAGCGCGAGTTGCCACAGTCTTCTTCGTACGCGGAGGACTCGGTTCTACATATACAAATACTCAAGCGACACCAACACACGAGCAACATGCATCGCTTTGTCCTTTGGTGCGCTGCTGGGAAGCTATCGGTTTTTATTATCTCCGTTTCTCGAGCGATGTTTCTCTCGACCGCGTCGACCGACGACTTTCGCATCAAATTCCTCGGGAATCAAACGATCGGTCCAGAAATAGCAAAAACTATAAAATTCAACGCCGAGACTTCTGCTCTACATTTTCTATGATAACATCGTTCGCTGGACGATTGGCTGCTTCGCAAGCAGCCTGAAGCATGTGTGCGTCCTCACTGTCGAACGCAACCTCCGACTGCAACATCATCGAGCTGTGAATAATTCACTCGACGCGCACTAGCCGACTGGCCTTGATTTGCCAACATTGCCCAGAGACACCGATCCAACGGATCTTGACAGACGCACACGATCGCTTTCGTGCAATATTTACATACATGCGGTATGAGCGTCTTTAATCGTTTGCCGCGCTCGACAGCAGCAGCAGCCAACGAGCGCGATTATCGCCAAAGTCTCTCGGTTTATCAATGGATATTGTATGCATGGCTCGTGAGAATTTTTCACAGACCTCGTTACGATCCCGCAGTCAACAGATTCTTCCTCGCACTTTTGTGCCTCGTTCTCGGTTGCTCGCTCGCACGATTGTGCAATCGAGACTAAATTCTTTGAGATTCCAAACACATTTTTCATTCCTAACGATTCGTGTGATCTGAAAACCGCGAGAATTGCGAGCGGGCGAGACGGAGATGGAACGATCGAGAGGCTGAGAACCCGCGGACCGATTACACCGCGTCCGCCTGCTATTGCAAAACTCACGCAGTTGCGCAATAACAAACGTTCGTCCCGACCGTTTAATTCCATTAACAATGTACCGTCCTCCAAACGTCACGTAAAAAAGCCTGCCGCACGGAGGAGTAAAGAACGAGAAAAAAAAACAACTCGAATTACGAGGGAAATAATATTTTTTGTCAACGCGAGAATTATTAACGAGGTCAAAATACGATTCTCGAATTCGTGGAATTATGGAATTGTCGGACCCTCCACCCTTCTTCTCATCCAATTATCAAACCGCAGCGCGGATCAATTTGCTAAAAATAGAATTTGTTTGTGCGTTTTTTTTCTGGCAATTAGCCACGTTGCATTTTTAATCCAGTTGCCTTCGTGTGACGAGATAAAAAAAGTTTCCTTCACTTCCTCTTTGATGAAGCTTTTCGAATTAAGTTCCAACGGAACAATCTCTATCATTTTTGGAGGAACGATGACCTTTGAGATTCGCGCGATGAGCTCCGAAGCAGAAACGTTTCGTTTCGAAACGTAGCGTCGCAGTCGGCAGGGTTAATGGAAGAAGAATTGAATAAATCTCCGGTCCCCGTTCGTCACCTCCTGTCTCGCTGATCGCGAGCAAATTTTGCTATGCCAGTGTAACGAGCGTCGAATTCTCGTCGGGGTGTTGACGCGATGATCGTGGGGAGACTGCGAGGCGATAACTCGATGTCACGAGAGAAAGAGCAAAGAGAGGGTCGAGGAACGGAAATGGACGATATACACTTTCTCTCTTTCCTCCACTCTCACTCTTTCTCGCTCTCCCTTTATCTTCCTCCGACAGTATCGCCCTTGCTGCTTCGTTTTGACTCGATAATAAACTCGACCACGTGACCGCTGCTCTTCGTGCTCTCTGTCCGCGACGAACCGGAGGAAGCCCGTCCCGTATGAAGCTCAATTGTTCGAGTTTAGAGACCGACCAAGCACAGCCCGCAGCGGGCGAACTGATCCTCTCGTCGTGCGCGACTTTCCCACGTTTCGAAAGCTTCCCTCGATCAACTTCGTGCTAATAAGCTCTCTCATCCCTTAGGGGTCTCCAACCGGAAGTCTATCCAACCAACATTTTCTCCTCGATCAATAAATCCGGCAGTATCGCGTCTCAGCGGACGTTGCAAGTGAATTCTTCACTTTTCCCCATCAAAATCTCAAACCTGATTGATCAACTAGATGAAAATCACAAAATTATTTCCGGTCCGAGTACCCAACGACCTTGGATACCTTAGTCGAGACGAACGGAAATATATATCGTGGCTTTTTATAAATAGACACTTCCGTCACTAACCGAATGACTCGTTCTGGATTTTTTTTTTCACATTTTTTTCTCCATCGCAAGAGTTTAGAATGTCACCGCAAATGTGTGTGCCTTATGAATCGGTGATGTACGAGAGTATTGCGATTTGTTTGGTGATATTATTATGACACAGACACAAACTCACCGGCCTGGCTGCTTTGCCCTCTCTCTCTCTCTCTCTCTCTCGTTCTCTCATTTCGAATCCAGCTCCCAAAACTACCTACTCGATATGGAACCTGTTCCTTTTCTCCTACCCACGCAACTATCTCGAGTGTTCTCCGCGCTCTCGCGGCTGCAGCTCTCGCCGATATTGCTTCACCAATATACTTGTCGTTTTTTCTTCCTCCACACAATGTTCCACGCCGTTGCTACCGTTTGCTTACCACTTGAAAACTTTTTCATCCGATATTTGTTCAACTAGAGGTGATTGCGTTCTAAGCAGAAGAGACGGAAAGAAAAAAAAAAGATTTTTCTGAGGAGTAAAAAGTCTGAGGCAGAGCACGTGGTCAAAATTGTTTTTGTTATTTATCGGTGTGTTGGTAATTGGGAATGTTTAGATGAGCCGCGGTCAAGGTGCCGTTCCTGGGATGACGTAGGACCACCGCAAGCAGCCAGAATGGAGGCTACGAGTAAACAACATCCGATTCTCGAGGCGACGAGATCAAACGCTTCCGCCCAGTCCGCCAGGAGCGAGGATTCTTGGTGTTCTGCCTCCGATCACGATCTCTCTTCCGATGATGAAAGCGAGAAAAGCAACGTCAGCGTCAAGTTAGTACAAACGAAAAGTCTCGATCCACTACGCCGTTTTCTCCATTTACTCACCCTGACATAATATTTCACTATCAGGAGCAACTGCCAGTTGAGAAATACTTTGCACAAGGCGAGAACTCTCTGCGACAAGTGGAGATCACAAAATATCAGACTCGGCAATTCGGAGAGTCTCGATTCCCAGGTCGGAGGGCAGGGACGCCTTGCGCGATGGTTCAGTATTCGTCGAGGTTCGACTCATCAGTACGATGTCGATACGTCGGATACGGTGTCCCTGACGAGTCCGATAAAGGCACCGCCGCAACAGATGCCTCAGTTGAGCGAGGTAACGCGCATCAAAGACAATTGATTGCCAAGATTCCGCCAAAGAACGAGCATAATTTCCCACCTGACAAATTACGACTGTGACACGATCGATAAAAATCGAGAAATCCGCAATTTAATGTTTTTTTCATTCCCTTCTCTCTTGCCCTCCAACGAACGAGCTTTTGTCTCGAGATGAAAAACGCCATTCGTGTCCCCTCGTCAAAACGAACGCCACAATTTTCCTTGACACTATTGTGCGCGCGCGCGCGCGCTCGCGCCAACATTAATGCATATTGTCATGAACGATTGTAGGTTGAAGAGGAAAACGGTGCGATGGTACAATTTCGGTGTATGCAACAAAGGAGACAAGCGCCGCCGACCCTGCCCCCTGCGCCGCCCAACCTCACGGCTCAGCAGTTGAAAAGACGTCACATCGTTGCCGCGATCGTTCACTCGGAAAACAGCTATGTAGCGACACTCCAGAGGCTCGTTAACGTAAGAATTACGATCCTCGCACATGCCACACCGACAACTAGCATGAAAACAAAACAAAAACTCTGATTCAATGTTCATTTACAATTTAACAGGTTTACAAAAAACCTTTGGAGGAATCTTCGCCGCCGGTGCTCAGCCAAACAAAAATCGCCACACTATTTCATCGCTTGCCCGAGATACTTCAGTGTCATACGATCTTCAGAATAGCGCTCGCGGAATGCGTGCGGTCGTGGGACAAAGATGAGAAACTCGGTGATGTCTTTGTCGCGAGTTTCAGCAAAGCCATCGTCCTCGACATCTACAGTGGATTCATTAACAATTTTTCTGTCGCCATGGACCTTGCCAAGCAGGAATCCAAAAGGAAAACCGCGCTCGCCGATTTTTTCAAGGTCAGCATCACAATAATAACAATAATTCAGGGAGAAAACTGTTTGGCTATAAATAACGCGTGTCTCTGTTTCTCGTCCTTGTCCGTGGATCGTGTTCAGGTGAAGCAAATCAGTGCCCACGATAGACTGTCTTTCTTCGGGCTGATGGTGAAGCCGGTCCAGAGGTTTCCACAGTTCATATTGTTTCTGCAAGTAAGTAGTTGGTAACGTTGCGTGGAAACTGGGTCGCGAAACAATTCGTCTCGCTGCTTCTTTGCAAACATTTTTATTGCTTCCTATTTTTTTGACCTTTTCAATAAATTTCAGGATCTCCTGAAACACACGCCGCAGGGACATCACGACAGGATGTCGTTGCAGTTGGCATTGACGCAGCTCGAGAGCCTCGCTGAAATGTTGAACGAGAGGAAACGCGAAGCTGAACAATTTCAAGCTTTCAAGGAAATGCTCAGACACGTTTCCGGCAAGTTGGCGCATCGACCGCTGTCTTCCTCGTCGCGCTACCTCATACGAGAGGATAACGTTACGCAATTGGTAAATAAATATTCTACAGTGACCAACCCGTGGGCATTTTTGCAGATTTTAAAGAATTTTTCGTGTGTTTTTTTTTCGCAGGAATTCAATCAAAGCGGCATGATGACAAAATCAAAGAGAAGAAGACTGCTTTTACTGAACGACCTGGTCGTTTGCGTTTCCGTTGCACCAAGATCCGTCGAAGACTTTTCCGGAAGCGAGAGACTGACCCTAAAATGGACGTACCCGGTGTCCGACATCGAGGTAATTCAGTGATTCTTCGCCTTTGATTCCCGATGGAACGAGAAATTGAAGAGAATATGGTAAATTTCATGTTTTTCTTCTCGCAGATACAAGACACCAGCACATCGCCGACCCTCAGTCGTCTGCTGACCGCCGGATTGAACAAAGGCGGAAGCCTCAAGTCTGAAAGAAGTGGCAGCGGTGCAAGTGGCGAGGGTGGCCAAGCGGGAGCGGACAGTCTCTGCGTGGAGATGAACGATCTTATGCACGATTACGAAGTCATGTCGAGAATAAGTGATTTGGTTGGTCAGTTGAAAGGAACTTACGAGGTGAGCGAAACAAAATTTTCCATCGATTTCTCTCGATAAACTTGGCCGATCGAGACGTTTATTTATTTGTGATAAAAAAAAAATTGCAGGGTATGACGCCGGAAAGGACGAAGCAAATATTGCAATCGATACAATCGTCGATACAGCAAAAAGACGAAGATATGGTGTGGGCGGACAGCTGTTGTTTGCAATTGTCAACGAAGCAAGGCCAGATGTACACGTTTCAGACGGAGAATCCTCTCGTGAAGAAAGACTGGATAACGGAATTGAGATTGGCGCAATTAGCGTTGGATCCGAACAATTCTCCGTCGTGGGAAGTGCCAGAGCAAGAGCAAAGGCCATCGACGAAGATGCCGCTGTTCGTCAGTTCCCAGGCGGTTTATCGTTCGCAGTATCAGTCGGAGGTTCGCTGCGGATGTTATTACACGACGCAAAATCCCCGTCCGACCCGAAGACGAGGCAGAAACCAAAGTTATCTGTGGATTTGCACGGGGGATGGAGTTTCGAGTCACGTAACTGTGTTCGGCCAATCAACGACCGCGACGTCGACTTCGTTGAAGCAGATAACGACTTTCGATCTCGTTGAGACGAGAGTCGCTGCGGTTGAATTTGTGAAAGGCTGTTTTTCCAGCAGCGAGTCAACCACGAGGCAACGGCGTCTTCTCTCAGCTGATTTGGTGTGGATGGGCACAGATTCTCGAAAGATAATAATCTATGCAGCTTCCGAACCAGAGAAACAAGAAGAATTAGGAAATTACGCGGTCCCAGGACCGGTCGTGCAGATCAAGCATCACTGCGACAATGTTTTCGTCGCTTTGGGCACGGGCTCGGTGCTTATGTTCAAGCGACAGATGGACGATGGCACGTGGCTGCTCCGAGACCCAACAGTGATAACCCTCGGAACAGATCCGGTCGCGTCTCTCATGCCGATAAATGCCTCCGTTTACGCAGCTTGCGGCAAAAAAGTGTGGGTACTTAATGGAACGAGCGGCGAGATTAGCAAAAGTTTCAGCGCGCAGCACGAGCACGTGGGAAATGTCAAACTGATGGCACACTCGGGTGTCGGGCTTTGGGTCGCGTTGAAAAACTCGAGCACCGTTTGTCTCTACCACACCGAGACTTTCAAGCATCTTCAAGACATAAACATCGCCTCGAACGTGCTTCGAGTGACGAAATCGGGCGGCGGTGGTTGTGCGGGAGGTGGCGCAGGCGGCAGCGGAGGAGGAGGAGGAGGAGGAAGCGGATCGAGCAATTGTTGCGGAGATAATTTAAACAACAATCAAACGGCTGTGACGGTTACGGCGTTGATGGCGTGCAAGGGACTCTTATGGGTCGGCACGAACGTCGGAATAAGTCTAACGATTCCTTTGCCAAGGTTAGAAGGCGTGCCCATCATAAGCGGACGAGTGAATATTTCTTATCACGCGCATTTCGGTCCAATTACGTTTTTGCTTGCGATTCAGAATAATAATTCAAAGAGCATGCCCAGTGCGCTCGCTAGCAATGGCAAGGACGACACGATCGATGAGGACGAAAACAGCGTTTTGCAGCTACGAACTAAAGACAGCAGCAGCAACGTCGGTACCGAACAGCAATTGAATCAGAAGAACCGAGATCGCGCCAGTCTCGATTCCTCCTTCTCTTACAACGTCGGAAAGCTAAAGCAACAGTTGGCCGGTAGTCCTGTGATGCTTCGGCGCAAGCGGAGCAAAGAGAACGAATACAGAGGCTCGAAAACCTTGCCTCGTGGTTTGGGCTGCGGGGGTGGATTTTTGTCGACCTCAATCACGAGTTCTCAGAGCTCCGGCGACAACTGCGACGTTTACGGACTCTACGGAGAACTCATGTATGTCAAAGACTACGAGAATGAAAACAGTTCCGGTATTGATCCGGTTTACGAGAGCCTCCGAAGGAGCGACCCCGAATTAGCCGCGATACCCAACAAAGTCAGCACGCTCGATCGTCGGTTGAAAATGAAAATCACGAGGCCAAGATCTCTCGATCTTTCCAACTGGTCGGTCGATTCTCATGCCAGTTCCCTGTACACGTCCTCGGGATCCGAGGAAAATTTGTCCATCAAAGCCGGCAAGTTATCGAGGAACAGCAGCAGCGCCAGTCGCAGCGGTCCCTACGACAATCCCATTCTCGTCAACAATCACACCACCGCGAGCATCCCCGAAGCTGCCGCCCATACCGCCGGAGCCACCCTCAAAATCAAGCCTCCGGGCGGCAAGAAAATTGCCAAAGGCACCATCATGCAAACCGATCAACCCAAGAGAACCGTTCTCACTCTGATGGGCGGACGGGGTTACGTCAATTGGCGACAACAAAATACCCCGAGCGTACCCGACAAAAGTCCAAAGTCCACGTATACCTTTAAGGATCCCAACAGCAACGACGCGCACATCGTTCTTTGGGAAATGAAATTATGATCCCCCAAGACTCTCGTTTATCCACATCCAGGATATTTACTCTTGAAACATAATCAAAACGTATACTTCGAGTTTTTACGGATTCCGCTCTATCGAACCAAGAGCTTTCGGCCTCGATATATGTATATATTTAAGGCGCCTGTAACTTTTGTGAATACGTATGTAGAGCAGCTGATCCCCCTCCTCTTTCTGTCGTCGTTACACACCTCGAATAAAAACGATCTCTCACGTTGATGAAGATCGA
Organism: Hyposoter didymator; assembly: GCA_037952995.1. NCBI lineage: Eukaryota > Metazoa > Arthropoda > Insecta > Hymenoptera > Ichneumonidae > Hyposoter > Hyposoter didymator. The sequence continues at coordinate 2,735,804 of JBAJMU010000009.1, forward strand.
GAATTAGCCTTTTGGTGCTCACGTTACATATTCAACTTTGTTTATATAACGTATAAACAATCCTTAGGAATCTCATTTGGTATTATCAACGTATACATACTTTTATCACATAGCTATGTATTATATTTTCGAAAGTGCCTCTCCTCGTCTCGACATGGATCGACGCTGCAGCGACGCACAGAATCAGAGAGAGGGAGAGAGGGGGAACTCGGAATCAAAGTTTGGTTCTTTTTTCTCCGGAACGGAAGCGAAATGAACTTTCGCGAAAGACTGGATAATTGAATTTGGCAAAATTGGGAATCACCAAAGAAATCGCTGATGACGTAGAAGAAAAATAATCGATAGAAATTTGATTTCGGAGCAAATCCCTGTAGAAAAATGTCATCGAAGGACAAACAATCCCATGGGCTTGCCGAATTATCAGCCTTTTCTACTTCTTGGATAAAAATACAACTCCGGAAACAACTTGCTCGTATTTTTCGAGATCTTTGTTTTTCTCGTGTCCCTTGATTCGCGAGGAAATAGCGAATTTGTTCGATATTAATCATTCCTTAACTTGATCCACGCACGATCATGCGATACGATATGTGTAAATGATTATTTTTTTCTTTACGGCCAATCGTTAAATACGTAAATTATACCGATATGAAAATAGATTTATCGATCGAAATGTTGAAATATTTGGATTCAATCGTCCAACAGGGCCATGTTAGAGATAGAAAAAATCGTTACGAAATGTTTCTCCGTTTTACATTCTACAATTGTTGAAAATGTTTCATTTAAAAAATAATCATTTTTCCTACGAGAATTAGAATTTACAGAAAAATGAGAAAAAGATAATAAAATCTATACACTCACAAGCGTGCAGATCGTTTTTATTCAACACGTAGACGAATTTTGTTGCGACAACAGAAATTGATTTATATCAAACGTAAAAATGTAGGCCGGAGGTTGCTGTACCTGTAAATATGCGCCAATCCCTGTGAAGAAGCCCCAACGTCGTTACCCAGGAGCAAAGCACTCCTTAACGAAAAATTATGTATTTTCGACGCAATATCTTGGTGAAGATTACTCGCGTTGATATTTCGATCTTTTCTTTTGTTTTTTTTTTTCTATTATTTATATAAAACGTTGAATAACGTGTAGCCGAAGTAGACGACACCGAGAAATACGAATACTTATTATTTCAACATAATTCATGGTTCTCTTTCTACTCCCCCTGGAAAACGTACGTCGAACGTGACGTTGCGATGGAATTTTCGCACGCCGGTCTTCCAGGCCCCAAAATAACGTAGATACTGAAAAAAGGCAGTTTCTGAGCCGGAGTTATTGGACCAAAAATGACGTAGGGATGAGCGATCGAAGGACGGAATTTAGGAGAGTAAAAAAAAAATTCTTCGAATCGTGTTTTCTGGAAAAATTTGTTTATTGCAAGAAAAAAAAGAAAATTTTTTACGCTCCTGCTGTACAGTCGACTCTTCGGTATCTACTGCCTCCACCCCATTCCCGCTCTACCTGTAACGAATAATGATACTCTGTGAAATTTGTAAAACTCTGTTATTCGATCGATTAAATATTTAGCATTGCTGACCTGGTTACAAAAACAATATTATGTTATCAATTTCCATCCACACTCACCGTTCACGACGTTCCGTTGGTTATTGCTTAGCAACTTGGCCCTAGATGGAGAAGCCGCGGGCGCAACACGTCTTCCCTGTAACCCAACGACAAAATTCTAATAAAAATAACTGCGCAGCGTCATAATGTAACGCGGAAAGTTCAATATTTGCTTCAGTTGGTAGTGCATGTAATTTTTATATATCACGTTATCAATGATTCGGTTTGGTATCATCATGTTTACGGCAAGAAGAAAAGTAGAAAGTAGAAATTTGAGAAATTATCTTACCAAAGGGCGACCATTCGGCTAAGCAGAGCCGTCTCCTCAAAAATCGTCAACGCACGTCTGAAACAAATTAAAAAAATCTTTCAAGAAATCGAAAATCTCCAGGATCAAACGCTCAAATCTTGAATTAATTTTTCTCAGTTGGTAGTGCATGTAATTTTTATATATCACGATTTCAATGATTCGGTTTGGTATCATCACGATTGGAATTTCTAACTAAAACAAATTGCGTTGATAAAAAATACTGACCAGAGATCGAAAAGTGTTGGTCGACGGTTTTTGACTCAGCTTCGCGAACCGAGGCCCTGCATTATCCAAGGATCTGCAACAAAAACCACTGATAAGCAAAAATATCTCAAGCAACGAGAATATTTATGAAAAATAAGTTTGCAGCTTCAGTTGGTAGTGCATGTAATTTTTTATATATCACGTTATCAATGATTCGGTTCGGTGTCATCATGAATGCGATTTCTAACCCTTCGAGTACACACTGGGTCAATTTGACCCCAACAATCATTTGTCCCTGCTTGTTTGGCATTTGACTTGCATCGTAAAAAAAAAATTCAACGCCATAAAATATGAATAACCAAAAAAAACGTCTCGACAAAATCGAAAACAAAAAATGCATTTTTACCGGGATACAACGATTCGAACAACGTCTTGGGTCAGATTGACCCAATGGGCACTTATGTACAGTGTGCATTCGAAGGGCTGGACGGGGAATATTCAGATATTTAAAAAAAACGAAATACTCACAGGGAACAGAAAAATCTCCGGAATCACTTCCTCGCCCAATTTGCGTCAAGAACGAGAATCTGCAACAAAATTGATTTTTAATAATCACGAAGCTGCAGGACGTTGTTAATAAGAAATCAGCCAAGAGCTTCAGTTGGTAGTGCATGTAATTTTTTTATATATCACGATATCAATGATTCGGTTGAGTGTCATCACTTTAGGGCGCCTGTATATACAGAAAAATGTACAAAAATGAAAAAGGAATGTTGACTCACCGGCCATTGTATATTTTTTTTGTGAGTATCCGCTGACCCATCTTCCGGTGAGCGCTCAGCACAGAGTCGATTGTTCCATTTCTGTAAATGTGGCCAAACCAACAATCTCGATGAATAAAAATTTAAAACATCACAATTTGATGAAGTTTCAACGGAAACAGTGTGTGGGTTTGTCTCGCTTGGGCAGTGGTGCGTGTGACGGAAAATTATGAGATATCTAGCCGGCGAGTGGGTATTAATTGTCATTGAACTTTCACGCAACTCTGAGCTAACGACCGTTACTTTGTCTACGCGCATTTTCCCGTAAACATGAAATAAAAGGTAATGAATGAGTTATTTCGTTTTAGCTACACTTTTCTTTACGCTACGCTGCAGTCTTGGGATCTTCAACGATGAACAAATTTCAGGAACGACGATCGAGACCGCAACGGTGCGGCGCTCGCGCAGCCACGTGCTTAACCTCTTTACCGGCGACTCTAAATTCTCTCGATATTCTCGTGGTTTAAACTTTTTGAATATAAAACTATTATGAATCGTGGGTTGCACGGGACTCATGGATCAATTGGTTGACGAGATTGCTCAAGGGGATAAGAGAATGCTATGGATTCGATTGGATGCAAATAAAGCGTGTACTCACGGATATTTTTCGCCGCCTGCCTTCAACAGGTTGATGATCGCTCCTAAAAATGGCTGCGGCGTGGGAAAAATGTGGTCGGATCGCGATGGTTGTAACTTCCGGACCGCAGCACCTTTCGCATTTTCCAAGAATTCGAAATCGATTTCGTCGAAGTATTCATCACCCTGCCGTGGACGCCGTCCGGCTTGTCGAAAGTACCTGGAGAAATATCGGCGACGAGTCCGAGCCGCTTGCCGAACGAACAAGCTGTGAGGTCGAACCAAACGAAAAGCCGAGCTGCTGGTTTTCTGGAATAACAGGAGTGGGGAGAGCTCGTGTTGGTACGAGCCATTCTGAAAAAGTTGACCGCGTGTAAAAGGAGAATCGGAGTCCGGATTTAGTCGCGGCGTCCCGGTTCTCTTTGTGACGTCACGCGAAACAGTCATTCGTGATGGAAGCGATGGTGGTGATGAATAAAGGAGGAGGAGGGGAGCAGCACGGAGAGCTGGGGGAAAAAAGCAGTCACACCGTACGTACACGACGACGGTGTCCCGAGTTGCGGCGACTGTACCAGGCTGTAGTAAAGCCTAGTAGAAGAGCATCGTCGTTCTCGTAAGCCTCGTAAACCCGCGAAGCGCGTTATACACGCACAGCATCGCGGATTCTCGTGTAGTAAACACATTAATGCTCGGGAAGCAGATAGACAGCTCAGAAAAACGATTAAGAAAAAGTTTATTCATACGATTGACTAATCGGACAGTAAAGCACTGCTTGTTCGTCATCGAGAGTGCTCCGTCGAGAGTTAACCAGCGTGATCGACGATAATGTTAGTTTGTAACGCAGTTTTTGCAACGGCCATACCCCTTCGAAAAGAACGAACGTGTCTGCGATGGAGAGCGAAAGTGCGTGTTCCGTACAATACTAAATATTAACAAAAATAAACAACTCTACGCTGCTTTTCTGTCGTTTCGTGCAATATTTACGAAGTGGAACCCAACGACTGATGCTTTTTTCTCTTCTCTCCTCCAACTTTTGCATGCGGTGAATGTTTCGGAATAAAATTTCATTCTCTCGTACCTGACCGAGCCAGGTCCGTGGACTAAATATCAGATAAGATTAAAAATCAAAAAACAGGCCTCACTCACGTGTGTCACTCGTTAAATTTCTCCTTTTTCGATGACCAGGCCCAATGTACGTTCCAGCTAGTCACAGAAAATACGACGACGAAATAAAGATGCCGCAGGCGACGACCATCGAAACTGTCACAATCACAAGGCCCCTCAAGGTAAGAGCAAACGACTGTCACGGATCGTGGATCCTCCTTTTTCCTCCTCCTTCTCTTTCCTGCTCGTAACGTTCGAGGTTATACTTTCTGGAATCGATAAAATTCCGTAAATATCATAAAATCACTGTCGAAATCGAACTTGAAGGAAAAATCGCGGGTAAAGTTGTGTAAAAAGGATGCGAAGGTTGTACCAGGTCGAGGGACGCCGCGAAGTGCAAGCAGCTTCGTCGTAATGCGGGCTCTATCAAGATGGTCAAATGGGGTTTATATCGCGCATGAGTATTTCGAGAAAAGCTCCGATGCGCCGTAACCTTTGACCCGCGCATCCCCCAAATAATATCGCGTAGCTACACCTTTTGGCCCAGTAGTGAGAAAGCTCTCGATGTCCATTCCGCCTAGAGAATAAAAATCAAGCAAATAAATTCATATTCCCTTTGTACCGCGGGTAAAAAGATGTGAAGAATATTTTCAAAGACGAATATTTCGCCGAGACGCGGGTCGATTTTTTCGTCGAGATGCAACGAGGCCAAAAGCAAAACTCGGTCGTCCGTAGAAAATTTTCGTAAACAGTTCGCGCATCGTCGTGCCTCGGGCATCGACAGGCGCAGCGACACAAAAGTCAGGCGGCAGCAGCAGCCTCCCTCCGAATTCGCTCGACGACCCCCTTGAGAAAGCGAGCGAGCGAGCTCGCCAGCCCAAGAGGGAGCGAGAGAGAAGGACAAAGAAAAAAAGAAAAAGGGAGCATTCCCTCCCTCGTTATTCTCGGTCGAACTGCCAGACTCTTCTGCGAAGATGGCTGACGCGTGACCCACGACCTCCGCGTTCTCAATTTGTCAATTTTTTCAACGTGCTAGTGCGCCGAGAGACAAAAAATTTTTCTTCCCACAATCAAAAATTGCAAATACCGTGCGAGTCGGCGGTAGAAGAAAAAGAAGCAAACAAGATAGAGATTGCAGAGTGCACCGATGTTGTACATATACGACGTGCCATAGTTGAGCAAGAACAGTTTACGTTTCGGTGACGATTCAGTCAATTCGGAGAATGTGTTCGAACGGGCAGGGCTTGTAAAAGAAAGCGAAAGATTAAACGCGAATTATTAAATTCTTTGTCGAAAATCGGCGGCTGATCAAAGAGAAAAAAAAACACGAATAATAAAATACGAAGAGGAAAACAAGCGAAAGGGTAACAATGATCATGTACACAGTGGCCGATGACCACATGGGGGAGAATGAGATCGCTCAGGTATGGCTTTCCTTCTCTCATTTCCTGCTTCAATAATTCGTGTCAGCAGCAAGTGATACGAGCCTTTTTCGACATATTCACACGTTTCGCCACTGACTCACGATCCAAACTTTACTTCCCTGTTGTCACAAATGTTCTCCTTCTGTTCGTGTGTGTGTGTGTTTTTTTTTGTTTATTCATTTTTTTTTAAACATACTCTTTACGATTTATACGCCGTTTTTTCGTTCTCAAGGTCATTGCATTCATATGCGGAGTAATCGTCATAATTCTGATGATAATGGGCCTAGCCTCGAGCGAGTGGTTAATGGCTCTTGGATGGAGACAAGGCCTCTTCACACACTGCATAGATCCAGATGCACCGACACCTTTACCATTTAACATGCCAGGCCCATCGGGATGCCACTACGCGCGAGATGCTGGTTAGTGCATTGTTGGGTTCCTTCATAGCCACACTATATTAAGCACTCCTCCCTAGACACACATGGGTCTGGGGTGTCCTTCTGTTTTTTATTGTACTTGGAGGAGTTTAAAAAACCGGAAAAAATTCAAGAAAGTAGTTTTGGGGCCTGCACTGGGTGATGAATAAAAATGATTTTTTATTATTGTTATTCAATGGTAATCAATACGAAAAAGAAGCAATTCACACTGCAGACCCATGTGTGTCTATTGAGGGTGAATTAAACGAAATAGAAAAAAATTCAAAAGTCACTAGAACACACAGAACATTTCCAACTTAACCCTTTGGGTGCACACATCCTATAAGGCCACACAGGGTCAATTTGACCCAAGAAGTTTTTCAAACCGTTGCATTCCGGTAAATTTTATAGCGATAAATTCATTTTTCCACGGAAACGAAAATTAAAGATCAAACAATCAGTGCCAGAAAATTGTTAGGGTCAAATTGACCCAGTGTGTACTCGAAAGGTTAATTTCATAAAAACTCTTTTTTTTTTAAATTTGCGGTGAATTATTTTCGGAACGAATCTAACGCTGAGTATCGGTGCCAGAAAATTGTTGGGGTCAAAACGACCCAGTATGTACTCGAAGGGTTAAAAAAAAAAGACGAAAAAGTAGACTCACGTCGAGCTCGCAATTACAGGATACATCAAAGCAGCGGCAGCCTTGTGTGTGGTTTGTCTGTTGGCCGATATCGCGGCCACTCTTCTCACAGGACTCGGACTCCGATCCAAGGATCATCGAAACAAACACAAATGCTACAGAATCGCAGTTTTCTGCATGGGACTAGCGCGTCAGTATCATCTAATTTTAATTCGATTCTTCCAACGATTTCGATCACGAATAGAATTTCATTTTTTTCTTGTCCTCGAATAATAATCTCTATACTTTTTGTCTATTTCAGTTGTTTCGCTTCTCATCGCTCTCGTAATCTATCCCGTGTTCTTCGCTGCGGAACTCAATCTTGGTGAGTTTGCCCAAAAATTACAAAAAGGATTCTCGCCAATCTTTTTAAATATTGAGCACCCAACTTTTCGTAAGAAGTCGAAAAAACTCAACCATCCTTCAGATGCTACGAAACATGCAAAAATGGAATTATCGAACAAAGTCGAGCAAATAGTTTCTCAAAAAATAATCGCACGATTTTTTGACAATTTTATAAAAACAATCTTGAATTTTTTTCATGAAAACGTGTGCAAAATTTGAGATTGTAATATTTCTTCGTTTTCTAAGATTTTGAGAAATATTTCAAAAATGGAAAGAAATGTCATGAAATTTACGAAAAATTATCAAACACAGTCCAGGTAAAGGGAAAAAATGATGTATCTGTCGGAAACTATTTCGACTGATCAAAACGTCGATGACAGTTCCGAATAATAATTATTGAAAATGAACGTTTCGATGGTGCGACACAAATTTTTTCTTTTCGTATTTGATTTCCAATTTTCGAAATTCCGTTTCAACGGGATTCTCGGGCGTCATGCTTTTGCACAAAGTCCAAAAGCCGTTTGCTGAGAAAAAGACAAAATCGATGAGATTGAAAGTAAAATGAGATTTTTTGTATATTCGCAGGTAATCGAACAGTGTGGGAGTTTGGATGGGCGTACGGCGTGGGCTGGGGCGCCGCGATATTCTTATTCGGAGGAGCAGTTTTATTGCTCTGTGACAAAGAGAGCGAGGAGATTTATTACAAAGAGAGAAAAATAGTGCGCGAGGATATCGGAGGAGGAGGCAGTGGCGTTGGGATGGTCGGTGGAGGCGGCGGCTCGATGATCGGCGTCGGACATCATACCGGAAGACGCGGCATTCAACACGCCTAGTGGCATTGTACCCTGCCCGACGTTGTTCTCTAGGTCAAACATTGAATTTCTCTGTCTTTTTGTTTCATTTCATTTCATTTATTTTCCGTTTTTCTCTCATTTAACCGAATGGGGCTGTATTATTTTTCCGAGCTTTCTTTTCGTTCGAAGAGTAAAAAAGAAACGACGACGATTTCAATTGCCGCGCGGACGGTGTAGATCGAGAAGATACTTTTTGGGGAAAAGAGCAAAAACAGGTGCCATTATCGTAATGAAGAAAAAATAGAAAGAGAATCTTCGAGCCGATCCGATTCGCGTTGATCGTTTGTCTTTTAGTCAAGATGATTTCTGGGACCACTTATATCGTCGACCCACTCGCATCATCCTCTCATACTCGACTCTAAAGTATTATTTACAAGCCCAAACAGCAGCAAAGACGTAAAAACAAACCGAGGACGTCTTTTTTGCGATTTGTCGTTGCGCGTACGGGCGACGTACGTCTGTACGCGTTCGATGCTGCGTGGGTGGGCTCTCCCTTCCATCATCACCTCTTCTCGTAGTTTTGACGACTTATCTCTGTCCCACTCCCGATCCTGATCGTTTCACCTCACGACGAGAGACTCATCGCGATTCTGCCAAATAAATTCATTTCTACGAAGCCTAGACGAGGAGAAAAACGAGAAAGAAAGATAAACGAGGCGGCGAGTAACTCGGCCAGCAGAAAACAAATTATTCAAACATAGCTTTTACTCTCCGCAATATATATGGAACATGATGAGAAATGTATTTTTTAAAGTTATCAAAAAATCGACAAGCAACGACGTCTCTGACTGACCATTTGGGAAAACGTTATTTCCAATTTACATCACGCTCTCCTACGTCATTTTCTCTATCTCATCTTTTCCCATCCCTCTTCCCTAATTGCTCTGTAATCATCTTTCTCAAAGAGACTGTATTGATCCACTATTTATTAATCGTTGATTAACGCACCGATCACTCCGATCGCGACAGTGTCGGTTCGAGTCGGTGCAACTTTAATTATTCATTTTTATATCAATTAACTTACGAACGTTTTGTACGTGCCCGCGTGTTCAAATGAAAAGAAAATAATCGCGAGGTCGATTTCGTTGCGTTTTCTTCCGCAGCGGGCGATCGTCACAGTCGAGTGTTGTCTTTTACGGACGCTATCTTCCTCCCACGGAACGGAATTTTCTTACGCATTTTTCTGTACGTTAATTATCAATTTTTATTTTTGTTTCATTATTTTTTGTCGTTTTCGTTTTTTTATTCAATTTGTACGAGTGACAAGAAATAATGTTAGGGGCAGCTCGGGCAGGTTTAACCGATCCATTGCGCTAAGTGCATATTACATACGCGTATGTATATAAAATAGAGAGAATTTTCCAAAGTATTCGGTATAGAAAAGGCATCGAAAGAAATGAAATATGGAGGGAAATGTCGACGAAGCAGGACTTGCGGAACGAATGAAAGGAGCGAAGAGAGAGGCCGAGTCGCGAACCGCGTTTATATAAAGGAGAGAGAAAAAAGGAAACAAGTTAGATTTATAATAACGAGATAGTTATGCTTTTGCAGACTATAAGCTAGTGATCTTAAGGACTAGAGTTCATACCGCGTGCACAATTTGCAAGGAACAAAAAATCGACCGGTCGATCCCACCCTCGATCGTATCATTATACTTGGTAATTTTTAATTAAATTAACAAATTTTCTATGTCGTTAGATTACGCGGTGAAGCGACACGCAAGCGAGGGCTTTGCGAAGGAATCGTCATGTCAATAAGATGCCAAGGTGTTGTAAATAGGATTTTTCATTCCTTTTCATTGACAAATCAATTCTCATTCGACTCGGTACGATAACGGACATTCGAAAGTTTCATCGACAAAACGAATCTGTTCGTAAAATGTACATAAAAAAAAAACACTACGTTTCCGTCTGTCTCTCTCCGAAATATTTCTTCTATTTCTATTTTCAACTCTTTGCATCTTATCGTTGGGCTATTGAAGAAAATGGGAAGCAATATTTAACAGGGTTGTTCGAACGGTGTTTTGTGGCCTGGAATCGAGTCCCGAAAACTCGATCCTGGCTCTGGAAACACTGCGAGGGAAAGACCATCAAAAAGTGGAGAATTGTGCGGAGAAATGAAAAATGTACAGAGGCAGCGTACAGAAGGAAATTACACGATACGGAAGGAGATGAATGGACCGCCTGCGTGAGCTGCATATCGAGACGAGACACGATATTCTCTGTAGGCAGTATTAAAATACAATTTCTCAGCATTTTCATATCGGATAGGTATTAAAACAACAAAAGAGATAAATAACAGAAACATATCACTGAAACACACAAGCGTTTATCGTGGACTAAGATATGAAATGGACAAAAGAATTTAAAAAACGAGGATTAATCGATGAATATTATATGTCGCGATACGAAAGAGTGGAAAAATGTAGAATAGTACGGGTCGTCGTGTATCACGGTAGAAATATTTGTACTATATCATTCATCGATGTGAAAGAAAAAATATCACAGTATTGTACAAAAATAACAAATACAAAACCATAATAAAGTATATACACCGAAACGAATGTATAGGAAATAAAATTCGTCTTGTTTACCCAACTTTATTGCTTCCTTGAAAATCTATCCTACCTATAAATTTCGCACAGAGGCCGAAAAATAACCGGTGAACGTTTTGCGTCCAGTAGAATTTTCGTTGTTTAGAATATTCAAAACTATAGGCTTTTGGAAATAGAACGCGTAGGACACCGATTTATGTTCCGGCTCGCATTTTTTCGCTTGCGTTTATTATTTCTCTTTGTTTTTCCCGTTGAATATTTTTCAGTTGTCATTGGGATTATTGGGAATTAGTATTTCACCGCTCAACGAATTCCTGCCCGTGATTGGTCAATTTCCATCTGCGATACGGCCAGTTAGCAAGTATAGAAATCGTCACGTGACCAAATTTTGAGATCGTGTTTTGGCTTCGTAATATGGCGCAGAGTGGGGGGGGGGAGAGTTACTTGTCTTTTTGCCTTTCGTGAATGCAGATTCTAGCGGACTCTACTGGCGAGAGCGAAACTTGCTCTCGTGAACCGTGCTCAAGAGAAGCATTGATACATGAAATTTGCTGTCAGTTTGAGAGAAACATCGAGGAATGCGATTGTGAATGAAAACATAAAATAATCGAGGCATATTTCATGAAATCTTGGTAGTGCGGAGGAAATTTGAAAAAAACTTGCAACCTGTAAAGTAGTTCGTTTGACTTCCGGTAAAGGCAGTGTGACGACAGTAAGCGGAAGTTTGGGGTATGATTGGGAAGGTAGAGTAGTTGGGGAAGGGGAAAATAGAGCAATTCCGTCGCCATAATAGCGACAAGAGGATCGCGAGGAGATTGTGGTTGTTTCGGAAGCGTAAATTCGTCGGTGAACGGCGACAGGGAGGGTGGCAGCGGAATCCTCTCCCTAAACAAAGTGCCCTTACAAGCACTTGCTCCTTATATCGCGTCAACGAAACCTATTCGCCCGTTTTTCCTCGCTCTGCCCTCTGACCTTCTTGCATCGAAGGACACTCGATAGATCTCTCGTTTTGAGGATCTTGACACTTTGAAACCGACGAACATGGCTTATTGAAGAAAATGAAGGGTCTGCAGAGTGTAATTGTTTCTCCATACGGAGGAGATATAATCTCTGTCGCGAACGTCAGCGTGGCCGTTATCGTAGCAGCGCCTTGCTATGGACAAAAAACCAAAATATACTCAGTCCTCGGCCAAGGGGACGAGTCCTGCTGATTCAAAAAAAAATCAAGGTTTGTTTCGTTCATTACTTCGAAACTTTTTCCAATCAACACGTCAATCATACGTTCGTGATTCGCACTCGCGTTGCAGATGTCGTCAACGGTGGCAGGCTCTTTCCGAAGACTTGGCGCAGACGAGAATCGTCGGGGACAACGGGTGGCTATAATAAGAATGAACAACAATCCAAAAAAACTAATGCGCAGAAAGCGAGAAGTTTTGATAAGAGACCGAAACCTAAAGGACTATATCATGGCGGTGCAAAGGAGGATACCAAGGTGCCGTTTTTTTTTCTGACTTTCATCATTTTCTTGATTCACCAGGCTTCGTAATTAATGAATTATCGCGGCGTACAACAGGTAGAGGACGAAGAAGGCGCTGAGCTCGGCTCAGTGATGGTTCCAGGAAGTAAAAAGCAGAATTTGAATCATCTGCTAAACTTTCATTACGCGCCGAGAGACGTCGCTACTAATTCAGGAGGATGGACGCACCCGAGAGGCGATCCCATGGAAAACAAACGTCGACTACCCCCCATTCATCGCCACAAATACAACAAAGAACAGTTTTTACAGGCCAAGTAAGAATTAATCGCCCTTCTTAGCGATCTCTTAAATCTTGTCTGCATTTGCTCAACGTATTTTGCGTTACTTTTCAGTTGCCAATTTGTGGTCAAGGACACTGCTGATTACGGCGCCCATCTTGCCGATCCTGACACTCTGGTCGATTGGAATCTCATTGAACAGATTGTAAGAGTTTTTTTCAACGCTTCACATTGATTTCCAACTGCGATGATCCCTTGAAAGGCTTTTTCTATTCTTGACGTGGCAATGCTCGTTTTTGACCCTTTGTTGAGTGCACACTGGGTCGTTTTGACCCCAACAGTTTTTCATCATCGATTGTTTGGCATTTAATTTTCGTTTTTGTCGCAAAATCAATGTAGAGCCAGGAAATATGAATAATTTACTACAAAAAACGTCTCTACAGAAAAAAAAAAACAAAAAACGCAAATTTACGGGAATAAAATGGTTTGAAAAACACCTGGCGTCAGATTGACCCAATACGCACTCATGGGATGTGTGCATTCAGAGGATTAAAGTAATTTCCTGTTGAAATATCTTGAAAAATTTACTGTTAGCGGCGATAAACTTTAGCAGCTCCGCAAATATTTCGTTGTTTTCAAATCATAGCGAAGGACATTGCAAATATTTTATCAAAATATTTTTAGATCAGTTTTTTCCCTCCTGATGTTTGAATTTGGATACGATTCGTGTCTGTTGCAGCGTATGCACAGTCCTGGGCGATTGTCTTGTCCAATTTGCCTGTATCCACCGGTCGCCGGCAAAATGACGCGTTGCGGTCACGTTTATTGTTGGCCTTGTATTCTCCACTATCTGGCTCTGTCTGACAAGGCTTGGCGCAAGTGTCCGATCTGTTACGAGTCCGTACACAAAAAGGATTTGAAATCGTTCGTCGAAGTGTCTCAGAATCATTTGGGAGTCGGTGACGAAGTTAAGCTGCGTCTGATGCGTCGAGAACGCGGCTCTCTCATCGCCGTACCTGTGTGCGAAACCGAAACCGCCCTGCCATCCAACTTTGCCTCCGTCACTGAGGCTAACTCCGGCGAAATTTACTCCAAACTTTTACTCGCCAACGTCTCCGATGTCATGGACATTATCGAGAGCGAACGTGTCCAACTGAGACTCGAACTTACCGAAGATCCCAATTCACCGGAAAATTGTTTCGTCGAACAAGCATTGACCGATCTCTCGACTCGCGAGGAGCAAGTCTATTGCGTCCTGGTCAGTCGCCCTTTCGTCTTAAAAAACATATATTACGCTTAACGCAATTTTTCTACTAATGCTTATTATTTTGCCTTCAGAACGCGACAAAACTCAATGCAGAAAATCCCATCGCGACCGAGCAGGCCGCCGAAAAACCATCTGAAACGATCAACGAGACTGCTGGAGATTTCGAGAATTCGGACACCGTTAAAGAAGGATCTTCTGAGACTCTGGAACCTCGAGCTTTGTCTAAATTCTTTTATTTTTATCAAGGTACAACCAAAACCCTTTTTTCTTCTCAAGGTCCATTTTTTTTTTAACTAAGAGATTGTGACCTAAATAATTAAACCGGAAATGTCTTTAGGATTCAAAATCGATTGTCTACGCCTTCGTAAAACTGAAATTTCACAAAACGCTTTGCGGCGTGGATCCTCGAAAATTTCCTCCAAGAATTCTCGAGTAAATATGCTGTTTGGGAATTGTTTCAGCTGTCGACGGACAACATCTCTACCTCCACGCAATGAACATCAAGATGCTGGAGCTCCAGTACGGAAGTTTGGAGAACTGTCCCCGAACGATTTGGGGCAAGATATTGGAGAAAGAAGTGGGAAGTTTCAGCGAAGAGCTCCGTCGCCGCATGCGTTATTTGCATCATTTGCCGTTGACTTGTACCTTCGAGATAGCCGAGATCGAGTTGGGTCCGCCGCTGATAACCGACGAGGTTCGCGGCTACTTTGCCGAGCAGGTTGGGAACCGAGAAAAACGACGTCGCAGACGCGAAAGAGACGAAAGGAAACGAGAGAAAAAAATAACGACGGAAGAGAATAAACAGATGGGAAAATTCGCAAGTCCCAAAGTTCACATCGAGTCTCGCAAACATTTCCCCCAATGGCAACCCGAGCCTCAATCCGCCGGGTAAGGATTCATCGAACTTGCGGGATTCTGATTGATTAATAGAAAAAAAAAACAAACGGGGAATAACGAAAATTCATTTTTTTACAGAATGAGCGTTCCGTCTCCGGCCGAGTCCGTGGCGACGTCGAGCGTAGCGAGCAGTCCTTCCCGGGGCAGCTACTTCGACGACAAGAATGCAATGACCTCGAGTCTCCTCGATCTCTCTGGAGCGAGTCCCAGCGACCACCAACAGCAGCACCAGCAGCAGTCGGTGGGTCCATCATTCGCCCAAATGTTGCAGAACAAAGGAATGCGATCAGGTTCGAACAACGTCGTAGCTTGGCCGTCCATCAACCCATCGACAAATCGTTCAAGTGCATTTCTCGAGGACGACGAAGATGCTTACGCCGCAGCTGCGCCCTCGTACAACCAAAGCTTTTGCCATGATTTAGCGCAGTCGTTGAGTGCCGCGGACTTTTTCCAAACTGGTAAGCAAACTCGCGGAAACAACGACAAAAAATAAACAAACGATTTTTCGATTAATTCACAGCTCGATGGAAATTTATGCTCATCCTCGAAATTAATCGATTGCAGGAAAAAATCGTGAGGAAGCGAATTCGTCAGGAAAGAAAAAGAAGAAAAAATGCAAAACGACTGTTCTCTTCGCGACGAGCATGTCACGGGCGTCCTAATTCACACGTAGACGATTCTCCGGATTTCAAATTCACCGTTCAAGATTTTGGTGGCGATTTTGTTTTCAATGAATTTTCAAAAAATTTCAAATACGTAGTTTTTACTCAAAAAAAAAATCACGAATTAGAATTCATTTGAAGGCGAAAAAACAAGCGGAATGATTCCTATTCTTAATATTTCCTCCTGCCCAATTATGTAGACTTACCATCTATTGTAACCCACTTTTATTTTTTTGCCTGTAATTAGAGGTTTCGGTTTAATTTAATAATGAAATATTTTTTTCGGCTCTTTATTCAATAACAACGTCATGAAGAATGGTTCGAACGAAATAAAAACTTTGGATTGCTGCAAAAAATATGGCACGAACGACGTAATTCAATTGACTTTTTCCTCAAGAAAAAAAAATCCTTTCCCAAAAACAATGTTCGTATCGATTTTATGTTCAATATATTTTGCAAAATATTTCCACTCTTACCCACGAATGTCCCGATTTGAAGTTTTTCAATGTTACAGAAAAATATCCCAATATTTTCATGTTCCGGGCCAATGGATGTTTTCAAATAACTGATTCATGCAATTTTATTTTATCGAAAATTCCCCAAGACGACGCAACGTGCAAGAATTCCGTAAAATCAAGGTTTTGGCTGGAAAAATATAAACTTTATCGCTCATGATGAGCGAAAACTAAACGATTTTGATCCATCGCAAGCACGAATTTATTTTCGGTTCGCCATGAAATCACTTTTAAAAGAACCTTGATCTCGATTCGAATAAAATTTTGGAAACTGCGCTAAAAAAGTAGAATAAGTGGCAACACTCAGTTGCCTGAGTGATTTTTTTTTTACTGTAATCGTTTCGTTATAATTTGCTTGTGAAATAAAATTTTTGGCACACGTTACTAATGACGTTGGCTCTTGAAAAATTCATAGACAACAGGATTCCTCGGAGAATATTCTGAAAAGTAAAGTGATGAGGAGGTTTCAGGTAAAAAAAATGAAAACAAATGCAGCAGATTTGGTTCTATGATCGGTTCTTTTTGTTTCTCTTTATTAGTTCCATTTGAGTTTTTAACGCGTTGATGTAATAATAGGCATCAAATCGTGGAGAAGAGGAGGGAGGCTGTGTGTTTGGTAAGATGTGAACAGAGCGAAGAAGTGATTTTGAATTTTGTTTTCTTTTTCTTTGCGGAAAATGATGAATTTAATCGACCTCTTCGATGGTCGGTCCGGAAGCTCCGCCAGCGCCTGGTGCTCCGGCTCCGGGAGCTCCAGCGCCGGGTGCACCGGGCATACCACCGGGGAAGCCTCCTGGTGCACCACCAGCGCCTTGGTAGAGTTTGGTAACGATGGGATTGCAGATGGCTTCGAGTTCCTTCTGCTTGTGTTCGTATTCCTCTTTGTCGGCGAGTTGATTGGCATCGAGCCACTTGATGATGTCGTTACATTTGTCCAGGACGACTTGTCTGTCGGAGGCGCTGATTTTGTCCTTGAGTTTCTCGTCCTCGACGGTGCTCTTCATGTTGAAGCAGTAGGATTCGAGTCCGTTCTTGGAGGAGATGGTTTCCTTTTGTTTCTCGTCTTCGCTTCTGTATTTCTCGGCCTCGTTGACCATTCTTTCGATGTCTTCCTTGCTCAGACGGCCCTTGTCGTTGGTGATGGTGATTTTGTTCTCTTTTCCGGTGGATTTGTCGATGGCAGAGACGTTGAGGATGCCGTTAGCGTCGATGTCGAAAGTGACTTCGATTTGCGGGACTCCTCGTGGCGCCGGTGGAATTCCACTGAGTTCGAATTTTCCAAGAAGATTGTTGTCCTTGGTCATGGCACGCTCGCCTTCGTACACTTGGATGAGGACACCGGGTTGGTTGTCGGCATAGGTGGTGAAGGTCTGGGTCTGCTTGGTGGGAATGGTGGTGTTTCTCTTGATCAAAGCGGTCATGACACCGCCGGCAGTCTCGATACCGAGGGAAAGGGGCGTAACGTCGAGGAGCAAGAGATCCTGAACCTCCTCGGATTTGTCGCCGTGGAGAATGGCGGCCTGAACAGCCGCTCCATAAGCCACAGCCTCGTCAGGGTTGATCGATTTGTTGAGTTCTTTGCCGTTGAAAAAGTCTTGGAGAAGTTTCTGGATTTTGGGGATACGGGTCGATCCGCCGACGAGTACGATGTCGTGGATTTGGGCCTTGTCCATTTTAGCGTCTCGGATCGACTTCTCGACTGGCTCGAGGGTACCTCGGAAAAGATCGGCGCAAAGCTCTTCGAAGCGCGCTCTGGTTATCGAGGTGTAGAAATCGATACCCTCGAAGAGAGAGTCGATCTCGATGCTGGCCTGCGTCGATGACGAGAGCGTTCTCTTCGCCCGCTCGCAAGCGGTTCTCAAACGTCTGAGCGCCCGCTTGTTCGAGGTGAGCTCCTTCTTGTACTTGCGCTTGAATTCTTGAACGAAATGGTTGACCATTCGGTTGTCGAAATCTTCACCACCGAGATGAGTGTCTCCGGCGGTCGACTTGACCTCGAAGATTCCATCTTCGATCGTAAGGATTGAAACATCGAAGGTACCGCCGCCCAGATCGAAAATTAATACGTTTCGTTCACCGGAGGCTTTTTTGTCGAGTCCGTAAGCTATCGCCGCCGCTGTTGGTTCGTTTATTATTCGCAGCACGTTCAAGCCGGAGATCGTACCGGCGTCCTTGGTTGCCTGACGCTGCGAGTCGTTGAAGTAAGCTGGTACTGTGATCACCGCGTTTGTCACATTCTGACCCAAGTAAGCCTCTGCGGTTTCCTTCATTTTTACCAATACCATCGAACTTACTTCCTCCGGGAAGAAAGTCTTCGATTCCCCTTTGTACTGTACTTCGATCTTTGGCTTTCCACCGTCGCTCACTACATTGAAGGGCCAGTGCTTCATGTCAGCCTGGACGGTGGCGTCTTCGAAACGTCTGCCGATCAGTCTTTTGGCATCTGTGCACAAAAAAAACAACAATAATCGTTAAATCGCGTTGCAAAATTCCATCAATTCGTCACAATTTTTATTCAACATCGAGGGCAAAATTGCTCATTAACGTCCATACTGCAGAATGAAATTTTTCACCCATTTTCATTGTCCACGAATTTTCATTGAATTCGAAAAAATCAACTCTACAATATTTTTTTTTTCTATCCGGGGAATCGATTTCTTTTCGGGATTCATAGAACGAAAAAGTTTCAAGCATTAACGTCCATACTGCAGAATGCAATTTTTCACTGATTTTCATTGTCCACGAATTTTCATCAAATTCTAAAAAATCAACTCTACAATATTTTTTTTTTCTATCCGGGGAATCGATTTTTTTTCGGGATTCATAGAAGGAAAAAGTTTCAAGGCTACTGCACTCGGAGGATCGCCTCATAAATAATTCAAATGGCCTGTTGCCCTAGGCGGAGCAAATGGAGTCGAACTTTTTGTAGCTGTTTACACTTTTTTAAATAAATATTTATTCATTTTAAAAATCAAGGATTATCGTGAATAAATCGTATGATAAGAAATCCGCCCTTTCCAGCAAACAAAAGTGAGTAAAATTATTTCAAACTGGTTACAACTTTTGAAAAATATCGATCGATTGTAAAATAAAGCATTATCGTGAATAATTCTTATGAGAGAAAAATTCACCCTTTTGGGCAAACAAAATTGAGTAACATTTTTAAAAACTGGTTACGATTTTTAAAAATAAATATCGATGGATTGTAAAATCAAGGATTATCGTAAATAATTGGGTAAACAAAATTGAGAGAAATTTTTTTTAACTGGTTACTATTTTCGTAAAAATATCCATCAATTGCAAAATCCAGGATTATCGTAAATAATTCTTATGAGAAGAAATTATTATTTCATTCAGTACATTTTAAATTCTTGTCCGAAAATGGAACTTTCTACTTAGAAAAATTTAAGGCCCCAGCTTATCATGCTTATTATCTTATCTTGGACAATGAAAAAATGCGACCCTCAAATTCATCAAAAATAAAATCAATTTCTTTTTTTCAATCTCATTTTTTTTTGTGGATTTTGAGAAATGTTCCATAACAATTATCTCCATGGAGATACGCATTAATTTTTTCTGACATGGAAGCATGCACAATGCTCGAGGGAGACAGGCTTGGGAGCTTGAAAAAAAAAATGAGGCTTGAAATTTTTTTTTGTGCCTTTCTGCTATCCACAAATAATCCGGAACGGTGATTTTATGAATCCGAAAAATAATGAATTTTGAAACATTGAAATTGTCTGAATTTGGACGGAAACTTAGTTAGGGGTCTCTGAGACCCTTAATACAATTTAGGGGTTAATATTGCGCGAAATGGTTCAACATCGATCGCGAGAAATGAGGAACGAACACGCGCTCCAACACGGAAATGTTACGATGAAATTTAACGAATTTACTCCAAAAAAGGGGGGCGGGGGAGGGGTGGGGAACGCGATTTCCGGTTTTTGAAAATTTTGTCCGATGAAGAAAAAAAGTTGAACGAGAAATAACGACGAGATTGATCGGCAAGGACGAAGAACGAGGATCGCCAAGGATAAGTATGACTCAGGGAAAAAACGTGTTCGGAAGGTAGAGAAAAAAAATGGTGGACTTACCGAAGATGGTGTTGTTCGGATTCATGGCGACCTGATTCTTGGCGGCGTCTCCGATGAGACGCTCGGTATCGGTGAACGCGACATAGCTGGGCGTGGTGCGGTTACCCTGGTCGTTTGCAATAATTTCGACCTTTCCGTGCTGGAAAACTCCAACGCAGGAATAGGTCGTTCCGAGATCAATACCGACTGCGGGTGCTTTGGCCATTTTAGTTTCTGTGAGCAATTCAATAAAATTAAAAATTAATTAGTTTTGAGACAAAAATTAAACTCTCGGTCACGAATAAATCGTTGCAACGTGAACAGTCGTTTGTTTGCACCGAAATTGGTCGCGCTAATGCAGAGCGAACTATATGTACCTCGTTTGTCTTTTCGTTAAAATTGATCGAGTGTAAAGAGTGAAGGCGAAGGTGTTTCTCGTTCGGCGATTCGCAACGTGAGTGCGGACTGAAGCACTGCGCCCGAAGATATTACCCGATGCAGAGACGCTTCTGGAACGTTCTTCTCGCTCACAGAGCCCTCGATGGCCAATAGGCGATCAGATTCTGCTCGTTCCGTCTATCGGTTGGCCCGAAGTACTTTTACTACGCTAGTCACGCGGGCACTTAAATCATTGTGGAAATAAAATTTCTCATCGCTACGGGACGTTCTTACGTTTGATAAATCATAAATTATTATTTTATGAAGAATCATCATGTTGAAAATGGGGAAATGTCGCTTTTTACTCTTTCCTTCTTTACAAATCAATCGCTCAAGCAGCCTCTGTACTTCCGCACCGGATGTCGCCACAGCGCAGCCATGGAGAAAAAAAAATCCTAGCCTAAATTCGAGAATCATCGGGAAGGTGCGAGTGAGGGAAACCACACACACACAAGGGAGAAAAAAACACGTGGCCCTCTCTCCCGCCCCCTTCTCTGCGTTCCGCCCGACTCCTAATCTTTTTTCCCATCCTAGCGACGGTCATCGCGTGTATTCCGTACCGCATGATATTACGTAGCTTTTCTACGTCGACGCTTCACTTTTCTCTGCGTCATAAATTTCGCTCATATACCTTTCGAATTCTCGAATATTACTTTGTATCTATTTCGCCATTGTTTCTTTCCAATCAAACGTTCTAAATTCGCCCTTATTGTTGTTTGGGAACGCGAGAAATAACGAAATAAGCCACATGACAATAATATCTGAATTTCTGATTGTTTTTCTAGGATTTTTTTTTCTCCGTGTTTGAGATTTCAACCTCCTTGGCAAGAACTATGAAAAAAAAACTTCGCGGTCAATAATTCCGCGGTAAAGGAAAATATTCCACTTCCGCCCGGATATAAATGGATTAGCACAGATATAAATAATTCCAACACGCCGGTTAGGTCGCGTTCGCGTCCGTGGTGTGGCTTTGTGGTGTTGGTCAGTGTATGACTCATGAATATAATGTATGCTCTGCCTCTCAGTAAGATTGCGGCAATAATAATATGAAAATAAGGGACAATTGAGATTCACGACATTTTTTTTTTTTTTTCGTCAACATTTCGAAAATTCTGAGATTATCAGACTTTTCTTACAATAAATGAAGTAAAATTATATCGAAACCTTTTGCCTATTCAGCAATAAAGTTGCAGGATTGCACGATATTGTTAAATCAACATTTTTGAATCGTATAAGGATGGAGCAAGTTTTCGGAAGGTCGGAACAGGATGAGTAGGTTCGGAGCTAAGGACACGTGAGACCCGAGACGTTTTTTTTCCAGGTGTTCGGCCTCAAGCAGCTGCAAAAACCGCGAGACTATTCACGACCGTTGGAACCTTGGATCGTTCGAACTCGAACGGGGTTCATTGTCGACAACCTTGTGTATTATACGAGGAAAAATCTGTTTCCTATGCTCGGACTGCTCAGAGATTTTATTTGAAATTGAAGTCGACGAATACTGCAGAAAAAGTTACAAATTTACTGGAAAACCTTTTCCACGGTAATATAATGTAATGGCCGTTTCGTCCGGCAAATGCCATTGTCCGAGGGAAGCCCATTTTGGCGTCAAGCACTTTTTGACAATGTTCCAGATCCGGGGGAATTCTCGTTTTCATAACAAAAAATCAATTAATTCCAATTTCAATCAAATAATTGAAATTCTTTTTCTTATATCCATAAAAATGACGTTGCCCAATTGATGACAAGTATCTAGAAAGTCCGCGATGGCGCCACGTTCCAGTTCGCATCCGTGGCGCCACCTGCCACACCCCAAAATCGTACGATCGAGCGACGAGCGCAGTGCTGCCGCGTGCGGCGATTACAAAAAGTTCCGCGGGGCTCGTCACGATCGTTGTTAAAGCAAATTCCTACTTGCAGGCTCCAGGGAGATTCGACCATTATTATGATTATTACGATCATGTACTTTTCTAACCTCCATTCACAGTAATAAATAAAAAACCGGTAACACACTTTTCAATTACGAAAATCATAACAGAGTGCAAAAATGACCGAGCAAGCATCGGAGCTGAAAGAACGAGAATTAGAGTGGATGGTAAGTTCGAATGCTAAATTCAAACTCCATACAATTGATTATCAAATATTCGAAGAAAGAACGTGATCTCGAGAAAAAAGTATTCTTGACACTCTCGAAATATTTGAAACTATAAAAATGAGACTGTTCTCAAATTTTTTAATTATCTCACCGTCTGTACCAAGAAATTCTGATACACCGTCCATACTCCGAATTCTAAAGGTCCAGCCAATATCTTTCCCAACACACAAAAAAGTAAAAAAAAATCGGAAAAAATTCTAAAGTACTTGGTTAACATTCGTTTTCATGTTTTAATCGTTTATTTAGTCATTCGTAGTATAAAAAAAAAGCCAAGACTCCCTTTTTCCCAATTTCCTGAGATGTTTACTTTGAAAATTTGGCTTTTGCCCCACGGAGATGTAAGATCCTCCACAAAAACAAAAGACTGCAAAAGTTGGTCACAAACTGTTGCAATTATTTATCGGTGATGAAATTGTGGGAATTTGTGCAGCTGAAACCCTGTGAGATGTACAAAGACGAATACACCGATTGCAAATGCATGAGAGCGCGTTTCAATCAATACTTTACGTACGGTGAAACGGCAGACTGTTCGCAATGGAAAGTGGACTATGAAAATTGCAAACGCTGGAAGTCAAAGGACGACGACGCGGCTTACGTATGTGAGATTATTTGTAGCGAGCGGTGAAGGCAAATAATAAATATTATGACTGAAAGAATGATTTGCTAACTTGCGGCTACAACAGGAAGCGTTACTGGCGAGCGAACAAAAGAGAAGACTCAAAAGATTGCAGCCGCATTATTCTAATGATGTTTGGACGAAAAGAGACAAGCCGCCGGAGGACTGGAACAAACCATTGCCGCCGTGGATGGGAAAACAGTTGGAGGGTACTTTGCTAGACTTCAAACAAAAAGGCCTGGAGACTGGTAAGGTCAATGACTTGGATGTAAAAATCCCGCTTTGTATAATAATGTAGCGTGTAAATAAAAATTAATTTATAAATGATAATAAACGAGTTTAAAGAAAATCCCGAAAAATTTCATTATCCGGATCCTTTTTGCACTGGACTCGCAACTTCCAGAGCGAAGAATCATTTCTTAGCTGCTTGAGACTCAATCGAGTAAATGGCAATTACGTAATTCTTTCATGACTAATAGTTGAATCACATCGAGTCACGCCTCGAGAGCGCGAGTTTGAAAATACGATTCTAATCGAACGAGAACTACGTGAGTCATTTTCTGCAGATTCATATATCAAAAGTTACCTGCAGAGGTCACTTGCTCTGCTTTTAATAAAAACAGGTATATATATGGAATCATGTGTGCTCCCGATAACCAAGAAAATGCGCGCTCGAATTGAAAATTGGAAAGAAAGAAGGAAAGCCTGGGGGAGGCGAACGGAGTATTGATTTTACATGAAACATTGTTTCAACATATCTCCCAGCTTGATAGCAGAGCTCGTGTGTAGAGACTGATAACGAGAAGTCGAAAGAGTTGTTTCGTTGCCTCCTGACGTTTTTGGCTCCCGAACAATAGCATTATGTGGAAAGCGATGATAGAAAAAAGAAAACAAGAGCAGTACGTGATAATCGGCCATTTTAGGCATGCGCGATAAAGTAGTCGTAATTTGGTCGCGCACTTGATTCGTTGAATGTACAAGGGTGATTGAGTGTCATTCGGTAAAAATAAAGCGAAGGAGAGATAAAAAATGAGCCGTAGTATTACTACAAGTGTGTGAAGGGGCTCATTTGTTTACGTTCGCGGAAGGAAGGAGAGAAAAGAATAGAGGGAGACGAAACGAGACGCCGCTGCCGCCGCCTCGATTGCTACTAGTGCTTTTGCCCAGCACGCTTGACGGCTAATCTCTCAAAACGCACCTTCGATACCGCGGATAACCTTTTTTCGCGTTTTTTTTCTCCCGCGAAGTATATCGGTGTTTTAGTCCCCGAAAGTGTTCATCACTGTGAGTGCGAATCAACTGTGTGTGCGTGTGAAAGAGAACGACAGCGAGAGAGAGAGAGAGAGGGAGAGAGTGCTTGCGTCGTTGTGACGCAATCTAAAGTACAAATATCGCATATCAACGAAGTATTTTTGTTTTGCTCATTACTGCGAACTGAACGAAACTTTCTGCATCCCACGAGATCGCACGAAGAAGAAACCGTCACTGACGCTTACAAATGACACATATTTTTCTTCCTCATCGTTCAATTCTCCATTTACGTGATTAACACGTAATGTCCTTACGACACAAATAAGAATAGAAACAAAACAAAAGATCGCTCCGATTACTACGATTCAAAGAGGCTTTTCGCTGGGTTTTGCACCCAAAGCATACTTTCTTAGTTACTTGTACCTCGTGATTAAAAGCAAAAACGACAAGCTCCAGAAATGGCATCTCAGATCGGAGACGGAGATTATTTAGCTGCGTATCGACGATTTTTTGTTGACTTTCTTGGCAAAGTCAACCCCGATGATCAGCTGCCTATCAAAACCGGCGGACACGACGTTACGGAAGGAGAAATTGTTGGCGAAATAATTCACATGACTCTTCAGTATCTCGATCAACAGTGAGTTCAATAATTCTTTTTCTTTACATTCTTTATTCATTCTCCCGTGGTCTTCGTCCGTTTTATCCAAGCTCGAGTTTGCTTGTCACGCTTCGAAAGGATGATCCACAGATCACAAACGTTCGAACTTATAAACAAAACTTATTAGCGTGAATATTACTCAGGGCAATCGTTTGTAATATCTCTTGCCAATCTGGTCGCCCCGCTCGTGCGACATTGTCTGAAAAATCGAATTTGCTCATCAGAAAATAATTTTCACTGACATTTGTCCTGACGGTCACTCACCAGCGTTATTCCTGCGTCATCGAAATCGTATCTCCGTGTAATTTTGTTACCGTCGGCAGACTTTGAAATTGTTATGAGCGTATTTCCCTCCAAGGTCGTGAGGCTCTGCAATAAATCACGAGTTTGTTTACACGGCGGCAACGATTGCACGTTATCCGTTTGATAATGTGCTCAGTAATTTTTTTTATACTTGTAATTTGTCGCCGGCTGGCATAACTTCCTCGTACTCTTTGCCCAGGTGGAAAGAGACTTCTTGAGTATTCATTAAGGAAACATTCTTAATCGTCCATTTCTCGCCCTCCTGGGAAATTTCCATGGTCGGATGTGACAACCCTATCATTTTTCTGACCAGATACGGCACGCCTGTGCGTCGCATCAATTAAGAGAAAAGTCGTCAAAGTCATAATTGTGGCAAAAATGTGATTCCAGCTGGCGCAAAACATTTTTTTAGCAAATATTGATCTCGTTTTTTTTTTTACGTACCTATCGATTCGAAATACTTGTCAATATTTTCATTGCGCTCGTGCAAATATTTTCCTGTTATGAGAACCATCGTTGCAAAACACGCGAAACCCAAAGCAAAAAGAAATGTTGCGTTCTTAACAAATTCTAATGATTTATGAGATAATCTTCAAAGTAAAACGTGACTGGCACGTTCCACACTGACTCATTCCCTCCTCCCTGTCCCGTTATCGCGATTCCGATCGTCACCATCCCCCCTCCATGCACAGAACACGTCTCACCATTATTGAATCTCTTATGATAACTCAACGAGAATACCGTGTGTGGTTAACATCGTTTTTTCTCATTTCAGACTCTGTCCGCCGAGTTTACAATGTTACATAGCACAACTTGTTATCGAAGAGATAAAGTCGACATGCAGAAAGCAACCAGAGACCTGTGGCTTCCGCCAAGAAGACAAAAGTGAGTTTCTGTAATTGGTTAATCGCTCGAAGCGTTTTGATACTCGGAGCGTATTTGAACAAGTTGAGAAAATACAAAATGATGAAAATTTCGAATTTTTTCAGCATACGCGCCGTTGAAGCTCATGCAGGCCGTCACAGGCAAAGTCAACGAGATATGCCAGCGCTATTTGGAAAACAGTAGATTGGCATTGTTGCCGCCGCCTCCTTCGACTCCAATGCCTTTGGCGACAGCTTTTGCTATTAGAAACAATAGACGAAAGATGGAAGATCGTCACGTTATTTTGCACGATCTAAATACTATTTTTAATATTAAGGTATATCTCACGTTTTTCTCTCACTACCGAAACGATTAACACGCGTATTTCTAAACTAATTCGATCGGTTGTTACAGGACGACTCCATAGCGAGTTATTACGCAGTATTTGATGGACACGCGGGTTACCAGGCCGCTGTATTTTGCGCTACACACCTTCATCAGTATTTGGCGGAAAGCCGCCACTATCCTACAGACCCAGAGCGTGCCTTACGCGATGCATTTTTAACGACCGACGCCAGATTTATCGATAAATCGACGAGACAAGTGAGAGTCCAACTTTTCTAATCATTATTTGATCGTGAGACCGTTCTGGTCGCGCGGGGTCCAGAAATCTCGAATTTTTTGTCGGAAAATTCAAAAATTTCCATCGAATAGACGTTCCAGTATTTTTCAATATCGTCAAATAATTGTTTCGTTCCCCACGAAACGAACTCGCGTGTTATTCGCATATTTTGGGTCGAATTTCACACCGGGGTCTCTCAGACCCAGTGTGTACTCTAAACTTTACTTGCCACCTTGAGGTACAAAACCCCAGGCCTGTATCACTTGCTCGGTCGGTAAGAATCCTGCTACACGTTTTATTTCGAGGGACCGGATATTTCAAGAAAAATATTAGTTACACGTTGTTCCCCCTTTCACCAGAGAAGAAGATGAAACTTTTTTTCTTGCCAAAATATGAAGGGTCTCTTAGAAAACCGTGTATCTGCTTTTTGGTATCTCTCTCGCACTCACGCGACTGCTCGATCACCTCAAGGAAAATAGACATTCTTTCACTTTTTTGGTTTTAGCATTTTTTTTATTTTTAATGTGAACAATCTTCAAAAAAAAACTTTCAATATGTTCGACAACAATTTTCAAGTCGAAATATTCAGTAGTTGATTTTTTATAACTATTTTCGTCGCTGGGCTGGGGGGGGTCACATGGTGGCAAGTACGTAATTCTACAGAGGTGTGGCAAGTAACGGTTCAGACTCAACAACGAGATGAACGTTGAATAAATAAAAATGGAGTGATTTTTGTATTTCAGACACTTTCGAGCGGTACAACGGCAGTTTGCGCGTTGATATTGAACCGGAAGCTGTATGTTGCTTGGGCCGGAGATTCCCAGGCGGCTTTGGCGAAGCGAGGAGTGGTTACGCAGCTCGTGAATCCGCACAAACCCGACAGAAACGTAAGATTTACGGTTTTTGTCGCTGTTGATTGATTGCTCGGATGATCGAGTCTCATTGACGGACCGCGTGATCGTACAGAACGATATTGTCGTATTGGGGAGAATAAATGCGGACTCGAGTGGTAGCGACACCGGGAGTGATCGATTGGGGATCAACGGATATGAGAATTCGATCGTGCACGTTGCTGAAGCACAAGCCGCGTTTTTTATCGATCATCGGACGATAATGCGCCGTATCGTTCAGGAAAGTTTTACTCAAGCGCCAATTGAAATACGCTAAATCGCTTCTTCGAGGCGACAACTTTTTTTTCCCTTGGAAAAATCTTTGCCAATCCTCGCTTTTTAATCTGTCCGCATAATCTATGTAAGCAGAGATTTCGTGCTTCAGTCGCGTCAATTTACGGATGTAGATTATCGTCGATAACACGCCCAGGCGATTCCCTCTTTCCCGGAGGCTCAATTCGCGCTGAAGGTTATCCGTCGGTATTGTCAACTCCGAGTCCAACACGTAGGCACGGTACACCGGAGCGAGAAGTTCCTTCGCGGCTCGTACGCGCTTTTGAAATGATTCCCTATCGATCGTTTCCGCTGCTGTCCAATAACCAAGCTCCGCGATCTGTCGAGCTACTCTCGAATTTCCCAAATAACCAAGATCTATCGATTTAACCAGAGAGTCGAGATAGTCTTCGTAATTCTTGAAAATCAGTAAATTCCGGTCACTCCGTAAATCGCTGCCCGGTGCGTTAGTCATCTCGTACAGGAAAGCTCGATTTTTCCCCTTTTTTTTCAAATCTTTTTCTAGTTTCTGACGAGCTCAACAACTAAATTTTCAAACTTTTGACAAAACAATCGAATTTGCATGAAAAACGATGGATCGTGTCCTGTCAAAACTGCACGAGCAAAAACGATATTTATGTCTCGTCCAATTCTCTCAACTTTCTTCACGTCGATCCGGGTGATTCAACGTATCGATAATTATCGGTTTTGTCTCTTGACAACAAAAATAAACGTACAACGAAATTCAGGATGCAGTAAAAATTCGGAATGACTCTTCGTTTTCCGATTATTTCGATTCAAACCAAAAAATTCGCCCGGAACGTCCCATTATTTCTCAAACGTCCAACGCATTATTACCGCAGCGGCGTAAATTGCGATTTTTGCTACAAATATTTAGAAAATTGTAGACTCTGGAATTGTTGAGAGAATTCGCTGATGCTCGATTCCGTCGATTAACTCGCTGTCGACGTTTCTCAGTCTGACTTTTCTTTCGATCGGTTTTAGGACGAACGTGAACGAGTTGAAGAAATGGGTGGAACGGTGATGCACCTTGGAATTTGGCGCGTCAACGGTAATCTCGCGGTTTCACGAGCAATAGGTGAGCAAAGAAAAGAGGATTAAAAAAAAAGCGAGTAAAGATGGACGGTAAAAGAGGTTCGATAGCGATGATGAGGAGTCGGAGGATATATGTTCGGTGGTATAGAGCCAAGTCGCATATTACTTCGGTCGAGCGATCACGGGAACGCGCACAACGATCCGAACGATCATCAAACTAATTAACGTTCAACAACTGGCGAAACGAAAGCTATTGTGCATATTGGAACGACCTAAATGAGAGAAGAATGGAGGTTCAACGAACCTCCGTGTAGTTATGGTTAAGAACAGGAGGAACGAGAAAGAAAGAAGGAAACTTGGAAAGCGAGCGATATATCGCTGCGACGGTATTTTGATGAAAGAAAGTTTATGACGATATTCCAGAGCTCATAGGTGGACACGAGCGAGTTTTCAACACGGATCATTCGCCAGTCTTTTCATTTCATCATTTTTTTCCGTCCGATCTCTCCCCCTTACAAAGTCTGGTTCATTCTCGCAATTTGTGCGGTCTTGTGGTTCTGTAACGCGACACGATCGGAGTCGTCGGTAGTCCGAAGACTCGAACGGCAAGTGTAGCGAGCTGCTACACGTCCGGTGCTCGTAACACTTGGCTGAATCTTCTCGAGCGCATTCAATAATGTTTCATCCTCTTTCTTTCCACATTTTTATCCCCTTGATTCTCTCGCTCCTTTCGTTATTTCTCGGTCTGTCATACTCATCGCTGAATTGTCCTCTGGGCTCGAGTCTTTCGTATGACAATGAAGTAAACGCCGGGAAGTGCACGGCCAAGTATTACACACGGTTTATTATACGCGAAGCTAAATAGTCATGAGTCAGTCATTATAACGATGATGCCGGGAGGGCCGAGAGAGAGAGAGAAAGAGAGAGAGAGAGAGAGAGAGAGAGAGAGAGAGAGAGAGAGAGAGAAGGCGAAGAATGAAAGCAAAAAGAACGACGATATTTTGTGCGGCGACGCCGGTGGGTATATTATTTCTGTGGAGACTCGATTCGTTTGTCGAACGTTGGCACGAACTGGCAATCGCCCCAAGTACGGCAAGGCTCTGGGTCAAACTTGGCCATCTACGGTAAACTGAAAATTCCCGGCGCGTATTCGCGTATCCGCTAGTTCCGTTCCAAAGGAAACGTTCACTCGTTCGTCTTATCGGTGTTGTGGCGATGGTTGGGTAAGAGTGGGAGCAAAATGTAAAAAACAGTGTGTGCACAAGAATGGCATACGCGATGTTGAACGGCGTGCTTACGCGTTCGTTTTTAGTCAGGTCCACGGACTGCATGTCACGAATTTTTAATTAATATCGATATTAGGCCGGCGTGGCACGTGCTTGTCCTGTTTATTCTTTCTTTTCCCATCACATTACTCCGAGCCTCTTTTCGGGAGCGATAAGAATCACAGGCCGTGCAACGGACGAGCTTATTCGTGCGAGTTTCTCGCCCGAATATGAAAAATTAAAAGCGTCAGCACGAGAGCAACATATAATGTAATAACCGGAAGCGCCCACGCTTCCCTCGGACGCTATTATTCAAATGAGCTCCGTATCCATTAATTAGATAATTAGATTTAATTAAGAATAGAAGCCGAGTGAGCGAGCAGCCACGAAGCTACAAGTTTTGCGTGTTATTCCTTAACGCGAGTATTTCTCAATGTTGCGAGCTCGTGTAGGATGGAAAGAAATTATAATAACAGTAACAATAATGATAAAAAAAAAAAAACACTGATAATAACAGCAAAAAGCAACTGTAGTTATGTGTTGATCACGAGGGCCACTCATCCGGTTTTAAAAAACGATTCAAAGGCATATGTGCGTTGAGGAACAGTCCGACGTCACTCGATGCTGTTTATTCGTGGGAAAATCTTTTTTCTCCTTTTCTCCTCCTGCTCAAGTGAACCCCTTGAAAAAAATCATGTTCGACACTCGATAAAGAATTGACTTCGCTTTTCAGGTGATGCACAGTACAAACCCTACGTGACCGGAGATCCGGAAATTCGGTGCATCACTCTAGACGGCCAAGAGGACTTTCTCATAATCGCTTGCGACGGATTGTGGGACTGCGTTACCGAAGACGAAGCTGCGACTCTCGTCTACCGGCATCTCTACTGGGAGCCATGTGCGTATGAATTCTTTTACGTTTTTGCTTCACTGCTCCGTGGACGCCGCAGAACAATACTTCTCCGTGTCGCTGTTTCGTAAATCCTTGAGAACTTTTCCTCGTGTTTTTCTTGTTTCTCGTCGAGTTTTTATCTCAACACGTGATACGAATTATTGCGAGAATTCGCGCAAGGATGATTTCTCCATGATTTTTTAGCGAGGTTTTTCTTACGCCAGAGGAAAAGAAATAGGAGCAATAGAGAAACGGTAACGGTTGACCGAGCCCTCGGTCTTTAGAATCGTCGAGGTAAAAATCGGCGGGGAGGACCGCGAGCCGTGTATTTCTCGATGAGAATACCCGAAGGTCCATTCACTCGCTCGTCTTGGACTCGCCGAGTCGCCCGTTCAACGGAGTAATCCCGATACGGCACGTGCCGCCGCGGAACTCGACTCGCATCCTCAGCATTCTTAGTCGTCCCCTTTTCCCCCTCGAACGCACACGATTAACCAGCAAAACCCACGTCCCATTATTTTCGCGCGAGTGACTCGAGAGTGCTTGTCAAATCAGTGTCAAGTTTTCGATCTGGCTGATCGAAAGGCTTTGCCGGGAGATAAGAAGCTGCCGGAGGATAATACGGTCAGTCTAGATACTCGCGGACTCGTGTCCTTCGAGCGGTAAGTTGTTCAATTTTCCATCCATCTTCCTCGGACGTTTTCCTTCATTTCGTTAATTTCTTTGCATTCGTGCGACACGACGTTCGTAATGATTTACCTCGAGCTTAAATTTAATGAGAAAAAAAAGGCAGAAATGAAAAAAAAAGCAGGCGTGGTATTCGGTAGACCGAGCGTCCTTCAACTCTCGCTCGTTTGTCCCTTTGCATGCGCCTTGACGATTCTAAATTCCGCGCTCTTCTTTTTGTTCTCCGTGCGGCTTTTTTTCAGTGCCCAGACAACTAGACTCGAGGACTCGCACGGAGCGTAAAAGTACGC
Organism: Hyposoter didymator; assembly: GCA_037952995.1. Classification (NCBI taxonomy): domain Eukaryota; kingdom Metazoa; phylum Arthropoda; class Insecta; order Hymenoptera; family Ichneumonidae; genus Hyposoter; species Hyposoter didymator. The sequence continues at coordinate 2,768,137 of JBAJMU010000009.1, forward strand.
GAGGTAACGAGAGAGAGAGAGAGAGACTTTTGGATTTTGAGGCAAAACTCGGTGGTTCGTGCGTGGCAGGTTTTTCTCCGCGCGCAAAGAGACTTTATCGTCGTGCTTTCGTCGTCGCAGTCACCGCGGAGGCCCCGTAATTATTCGCTCGTAAATCGTCATTTGTCTTGAAAGAGGAATAACGCTCGGAGAGGCTCGTCGAACCGCAAGAACGACACCTCGGCTCGGATATTAACGCGGCTGGGGAGGGGAGACGAACAACAAGTACGAAGAGAGTATGTTCTTAGAGCTTCAAGTTGCTCTCGAATGGAAAGATTGGAGAAAAGTAACGCAGAAGGATGATCGCGATACGTTTTACTCTTGAGAACATCTGGCTTCCTCCCTGGCAGCTCATCAACGGCGCGAGAGCA
>JBAJMU010000009.1:2778559-2999855 GCA_037952995.1 Hyposoter didymator
GAGAGAGAGAGAGAGAGAGAAAGAAATGTGTTTTTTTTTCTCTTTTTTTTTTACTGTACGGTTGAACAAAGTCCGCGGATCGTCACGGTCCGCTTTCCCGAGCCCTTCCGTTTTTTCATCCTACACTACTGCTTCCCCCTCTTCCTCCTTAAATCCTCTTACCATCTCCATAAAGTGGACGGAAGATTCCCAAAAAATAAACACCCTTCAGCAGACCCAAATTTTCGAACACGTGATTTCGAAGGTTTCGCCACTCCGAAAAGCAAGTTTCTTTCCGGTTTTTCTACTCTCATCCTGCTTTATTTTTCTCATTATTTTTTCACGTTCTCCGCAGTGAATCCCCGCTCGCGTAGTCCGGATCGCACGAAGTAAGGACAAATTGGCTACATTGAATGATCGAAATTGTTACATTCAGTCGGAGAAGTACTTTGGCGAGGTAGTTTCGCGGTGGCCGAGTTTGTGAAAAGTTTTTAGCTTTCACCGGCTTTGTGCCAGTCACTGCACTTCCTGCACTGATTGTTCTCCTTCTCCTCTCACTCGGTGTACCTACCGAGCCGTACATACACCGCGGTGAATCAGACCAGATTCCACCGACTCGCTAACTTCTTTTTCCATACCCAACCATCATCTACACCGTCTTTTCATAAAAACGCTCCATCCTACGTTCTCTATCCCGCTCCAACGATCATCCCTACTCCCTTAATTGCCAATTAATCACTACTCAATTATAAACGTACTGGCGAGAAAATTTGCGCGATTTTTCGTGTCTTCTCAACGCCTCTTGAACTCGATACACGGCCTGATGAAGATTCCTCGCTAAGCTACGTGCCTCCTTTCCCAGTCTATACTTTCCAAACGACTCTATATTTCTAATTAACTTGCGCTGCCTATAATTACCGCAAACGGTCGATATTCAACTTTGAGGAATCATTTATTACTCGAGTCTCGAATGGCCCGTTCGCTCTCACGACTTTTTACTTTTTTATTCTCTTCAAATTCATTATTTTGACAAATAATTATGAGAAACTGAAGTTCCCGATCCAAGAAAATGTGCACTGCCTACACACGATTACGTGGAAAATTCATTTCTTGCAAAAAGCGAAAAAATATCGTGTCGATTGTTGGAGCGGAAATTATCGAATTTTTTGACTTCGCCACGAGAATTCTTTTCTATTATTTATTCTCTTCAAACTCTTAATTTTCATCAATCATGATGAGGAACAGAATTTCCTGACCCAAACAAAAATTCGCACTGACTAAACACGAAGAGCGAAATTTATCCAATTCTTTTACGTTTGGTACGAGAATTTTTTTTCATTTTTGCTCCAAATGTGTGTTTTTTTTTTACCTCGAAGGCAGACTACGCCACGAGATGATTCGATCGTGCAAAAAGCTGTTTTTCGCTCAGAAAACGAGTTTGTCGTTTAATTGAGTTTGAATTTGCCGCGGAAGTTTGAAACGTTTCGCTATTGGTTGGATTCGCGCCCGCGTATGACTCGCGTAGTAAAAACATTCGCTCTGCGCGGTCCAATCGGTAGTCGTGGTAGCGTTGAGAATACGAGTGTGGTGGGGATTTCGGCGGTTGATCCCCTCCAGTCGAGAGTCGCTAGTTCTCACGCAGTTGCACAGGAACATTTCGCTCCGGCTAACAATTGTTAACTGCGTACGCCAGAAATCACGAAAATAAATAAAAAGGTGACGAAATTGGGATATTTGCCGAGTCGTTCATCAAAATCTGTATAAACTCCGAGTCTAGGTGTGTGCGTGTGTGTGTGTTCGTTGGGTCGTCTCGATCGGGCGAAAGAAGAAAAGGCTCGCACGATCTGACCGGCGGCGAGCCTTGTTTTTTTTGTTTTTATTTTGCGGGACCTCGCAGTGCGGAATCAGGAAAACAACCGTTTCGCGGAGAGGTACGTTCCCATACTAACCTCTCAGATCCTCCTGCTTCCTGTCTCAATCGTGTTTTCGGTCGCTCTTCGCTGATGCTTTCCTATTCTGCAAATATTAATTTCCCTGTCGCCGGCCGGCGGCTAATCATCGATGCAAAACGCTGGACGACCTCGCGCCTTCCACACCCTTCACAACATTTGAATTTCGAACGTTACTGGCAAATAGTGCCGCCCTTTCTTCTCCCACACACACAGCGCGAATCGTTCCGAGTCTTTCAGAATTAGTCGGTGATCTCATAACTCGATGAAATCACCAAAACGGCGGTACAATCAAAAGTCTTTTTCAAATCTTGCTCCACTTCCCGGCCCCTCGGTTTTCCTCGCGAGTTTCGAGAAATGCATGACAGTCTGTTGGTCGTTTAAAAATCACGTTGCAATTCTTTCTTTGCGTGAAAAAAATGGTGCAAATGAATTTTCAACGATATTTCGTCCGGCCGTGCACATTAAAAAAAAAAAACGCTCTCTCGGCGAATCGTGTTAATTTGACAATTGCGTGTCAAAGCTCTCGAGCTCGTTATCGCACTTTCTTTCTTGCGATTCGGCAGAATCAAGCGTCGAGCTTTCATTATTATAATTCCTAGGGATGCCTAGGTGTGTAGGTCAGAATAAAATTCTCGTTTCTTCGCGACGTCGTGTGTCCGTGAGCTCGCAGGGACGAAAGAGTTAATTGGATGTATCGACGCGCCCCTTTGAGCTGGCTTAACATCCAACTCGAGCGAATGAGCTCATTATGACGCGAGAGTCTTTCAAAAATGATAAACAAGTCTCACATCCATTCGGGATGGTATTTTTACGAGGAAATTGACGAAAATAATATTTCCCCAGAGCGATAATTCGTCAATTCGGAAGATTAACGTCGAGGATTATTATTTCCGAAAATTTGGCGAATAATTCATAAAATTCCACAAGTACACACGTAACTATCTCGGTGACTCACTTCCCACGCTCGTGTCAGTTGCACGCAACTTTCTTAATTCCCCAATCGATACGTAATCGGTAAAAACGCAACGTTGAGAATCAAGGAAAATTATTTGCTGTATTAATTAATTATAGAATTTTCGACATTTTCGCAATTTTCTGTGTCGATGGGGTTTTCAGGTCGCGAGGGAAGATCGTTTTATTGTCCGAACTAAATATCAAATAATAATAATGAGCTCTGCTCAAGAAAGAAGAGAATTCCGTTGCGTTCCAACGATGCAAACTTGAACATGATTTGATTTATCGCAATAATTCGATTCGCAAATAGAGAAAATTCCAAGAGTAACGAATGGGGCAATCGAACGCATTAAATAACGATAAATATTCGTCGCGGTGGGACGATCGAGAAAAATACAAATCGGAGGTGTATTCTCGAGGATACGAGCGTAAGAAATCGTGGACAAACCGGGCCTTGAATAGCGGTAGCAGCGGAGTGAGACTCCCGTATAAAATTAGCTCTGCCCGGCCTCCTGTGTGCTCGACTGTATGCGTGTGCTCGCGTGCGAGCGCCCTCCGCTCGTATACACACGTATGCATGGCTTGGACCTGAGCGATGTCTGCTGCGTGAAGTCTCGAATCTTGGTGCGTTAACTCGTACATGTAAAATCGTCTTTTTTCAGCGTAGAAAGCCAGATTGAGAAAAAGAACAAAAGGGGGAGAGAGAGAGAGAGAGAGAGAGGGGTCGGAAGGGGAGTGACACGTCGGGAGACATTTGTAGCATGTTGCATCGTAAGCGTGCACACGCGTTGTAAGAGCCGTGTGCCTTTTGTCAAAAAGGAAATAATAAAAGACGAGAAAATGTAGAGAAGAGAAGGAATGTGAAGGAGGGGCGGTTAGGGAGAGAGAGAGAGAGAGATAATAAAAAGAGCGTTTTGGTATAAAGAGACGTTCTCTTTTGAGGATGTACGTTGATGCGAGCTTTTTATTTTAATTGCATACTCGTGGCTACGAGAGGGAGGCGGGACGAGGGGAAAAGAGTATCTTCTCCGAATTACGCTCGGATATCCGTCGCGCAATCTTTCTCCAGTCGTAACGGATGATAAATGCGGAGGGAGTCGCGGCAACTCGAGCGTGGGCCGATGGTGTCTTGACGGCATTTCTTTCCTTTTTTTTTCTTTCTTTAAATTTATCATTTTTTTTCTTGTTGATCGAGCTCGAAACTCGTCCAGTCGTTTGCCTCGACGCACAACGTCTTTCGTGTATTTTCGAACGCCGCTCAATGAACGCGCGACGTCGAGTTTCTGCCTCTATCACGCCTTTGGCCCTCATTCCTCGATGGCTACACTTCGTGAATATCAATTGACACGCCGGTGCAAAATAAGCAAAAACGAACGAATATCTACATGTATATTTTCAGCCTGCTCAATCTTTGCTCGTTTGTCATGGCTTGTGCCATTTATGTGTGCGGGTCTGTCACCTATCATCGCGCGCGCGGATATTATACGTGTAGTTCCGAGCTGTTGCTACACGGAGGACAGGTGGGCGGTAACCCGAGGATCGATATTCGGGGGCGTTCGCATTTTCCTCAGTGGGGGGATGTCTTTTTCTCTCTCTCTCTCTCGTGGCCTCCCGTTCTTCTCGTCCTGCTGTTGGTCCGTCTAGGATCTCACGGGTGCACTCGATCGTTGCAACGCATCTCGCGCAGACCCAGAATCTAACGATTTCTTCGAAAGCCGAGGTTATTTTCTCGGAGTCACTTCTTCCCTTAATTTCGCTGCTTTTCCTTCGTTACAGAAAGCCACAAAGAATCGGTCAATCCCGACGCGGATAATGTAGCGGACAGCGAAGATTCCGAGGACGAGTGGAACTATTATCGCATCGATCCGAACAAGGAGAAAGCCGACGGCGAAGAGGCAGGTGCTGCAGGTTTCAGTCCCGTGCCAAAGACCGAAGACGAGCTCGTCGCCAACGTCGCTCCTGCCGAACCCGAGGAAAGGGAGGAAAAAAGCTTCGAAACTCCGAATAACGCTGAGGGCGATTCGAGCAGCGATTCCGAGGACAGCGCAAGAGAAATACGCACGAACGTGCTTGCTGACTCTGAGGTGAGTACCAAAAAACATTTTTTTCCCTTTTTTGTCCCTGTCAATACGCCCAGTCGGTCAGGATCTAATCGAAAAATTCATTCACGCAGATAAGCGCCTCGAGCAATCCGTTCGAACCGAGTTCCGTGAGAAAGGAAGTCGGGTCGGAAAGCGAGGAGGAAAAAGCGGACGATCACATGGAAAAGAAGATACAAGACGAAGAGGGAAAGAAAGAAGGCGAGGAAGGAAGCATCATGGATTTCCAACTTAATCCGAACGCAGCAGAATTCGTTCCGGTCTCACCAACCCTCACAATTCCAATGAGGATAGGCAACGATGTCGTGAGCCCTGGCTCGCCTTTGAAAGAGACACCGCTCATGAACGACATGACGTTGCCCGTGCGAATGTGTCATGACAAATTGATCGCCGGTTCGCCTCTCAAACAGACACCACCCATGGACGACATCCTCATCCCGAGCAAATGTGATTTCGAGAAAGAAATCCGTGATCGCCCTCACGAGATCGAAGAAAAATCGTGCGCCAATGGCGGACTTTTTGAAACTTCTGATGATACGTCCGCGAGCGAAACAGATAATGCTGCCGCCGTGGACGAGGCATCAACTGTTAATCTCGACGAGTCCGAAGTCTCCTCGACCAGGGCAGAATTCGGTGACGAGTCGAGTTTCCTCATGGGCAGTGAATTCTACAAAACTGGAGCTTCCAACTTCGAACCCTCGTTCACCGGCTCGTACGGCGAATTCGATAACTCTGCCGCCGTCGATCCGATGACCAAATCCTTCGGTCCTGGTGAATTTGTCGCTCTCAGTGATCCGGTCGACCTGAACGCCGTCCACGATCTCACGGATGCCGATCTGATGATCGACGGAGACGAGAGCCAGCAAGTTACTCAACCAGCCGATAGCCTTGTCGACCAGTGTCAAAAGGTCGTACAGAATAATTGTCGAAACGACGAAATCGATACGGAATTCGAAATTCAGAATCAATCGAATTCGATGCCCGTCGGTGAGGAGTTTCCCACCAGCGAGATCACCAGCAACTACGAATTCCAAGAACACGCGCTAATTCCCGATAGCGACTCCGATTTGTCCGACGCGAAAGTGTCGCCCGTAGAACCGGAAGTCGAGGACACCGTAGAAACAACCGAACCGCGATTCGACGACTTTGAACCGAAAGAACAAACTCCGGCCCCGATTCTCGAGCCCCAAGTCGAAAAAGATGTTTCCTCGAAACTCTTGGAGATGGACTTGGAAGATCGTGGCTCGCAGGACTGTGGATTTGAGAAATGCAACGAAAAATGGCAAAATGATTTGGAAGAGTGTGAATTTACGCCCGCGCAATCGAAGGAGGACCCAGCTCCTCGGTCATCGTCTCCTTTGCTGGATTTCAATGCCACTGGCGAATCCAACGATTTCCTGGAAGACCGTTCGGTCGAAATGCCCAAAACAGAAGAATCTCACGATCTGACGAAAGACACAGAATTCCACGATGATTTTTGTACCAAGGAGGAAACTATCTCGGTCCAAGTCTCAATAATGCAGAATCCGTTGGACCTTGACCTCGTAACGTCCTCTTCAGCCGGTCACGACAATTCCATACTCGAGGATGACTCGTACCGGAACGATTGCGCGACACCGAAAGCTCCGGCTAGTCCAGAGGTCGCCGTTTCGCCGCTCATCGACGAGCGACCGATCAATTCGTTCCATCAAATGGATTTGGTCAACTTGTCGCAGCAGCAGCAGCAGCAACTGCTGGAGCAGGAGGAGAAGGAGGAGGCGGAACGAGTACCTTTGGCAGAGGAACACTTCTCGGAACAGAAGAGTCTTCTGGAAGACGAGAGTCCTCTGGAGTGCGTTAATACCGAGGAAAGGGCTGACGTCTCCGAAGGCTTAAAATTGTCGGAATCTCTTCAAGAATTCACTGGATTGGAACAACAGCTCAATCCGGACAAAGTGAGCAACGGTTTGCTCGAGACTCACGATAATTTAATGGACGTTTGTAACGACGAAACGAAAGACACGCCTGTGGTACCGATTCCCGCGATTTCGTCCGAGGAAATCGAAAAGAAAATGAGCGAATTAACTGTGGAGAGCGAATTGGCCGAGGAAATGAAAAGCGTTGACGAGAAGCCCGAGTCGACGGAGAAAGCGAGCAGCGACGATGTAGTTTTGGAAGCAGTAGCTGCTGCAGCAGCTGTGGCGACGGTGGGAGCAGCGAGTGTCGTCGCCGCCGCCACCGCCGCAGCAGCAACGGCGCCAGCGCCAAAAGCAACGAAAGCAAAACCCGCGGGAAAAGTTGCTCCGAAGGTCGGTTCAGCAGTGAAAAGCACAATTGGTGCCAACAAATCGACACCGACATCACCGACGAAGCCTTTGACAGCTCGAACCTCCACTGCAGTTGGAGCCGCGAAAAAAACCGGCGCGACACTCACCGCACGTCCGAACAAATTAGAACCAACTGGAAAAACGGCGGTTAGTCCGAGTGCGAAATCGAGCGCGGCACTGGCTGCGAAAACTGCGGCAAAACCAACGAAGCCAACCACCGGACGTCCGCTCACGACGACGACGGCTGCGGCGACGGGAGCCAAAGCAAAATCTCTCACTTCCACTACAAAGTCCACAGCTGCTGGGGAGAAAAAACCAACGAGCAACGGCGATGCCACTAAATCGTCACTCTCAACGACCAGCAGAGTCACTGCAACGAATACGAGGCTCTCGGGCACAACGAAAACTTTGAAAGCTTCGACGGGAGCAAGTTCGAAATCAAACGGTACCGCAACAACGACAACGAGTACGAGTTCAAGGCCAAAAACAACTTCGACAACGGCAACAGCATCCTCCAGATTAACGAGCAAAACATCAACGACAACAGGAACCACTGGAACGACGACTCAAAGGCCAAAAACTGCCCCCTCGACGGGCACACTCGCTGCTTCCAGTCACACGACCAAGTCTCGTTTAACATCAAGCGCTAAATCTCCCATCACAGAAAAACAAATAAAAGAAACAGCGAACAAACAAATATCGTCGTCGCGCACAACCACAACGACAACGAGCTCGAAAACGAGTCGCGTTTCTGGCAATTCTTCCACAACCACTGCGAGACGCCTGACTTCAACGAAAACTACAGGCTCGAGCACCGCGAATACAAACAATGCCGCTCCCCCGGCAATGCCACCGCCGATTAAAAAGCCGGGATCAGTAGCGCGTTCGGCAGCGGTTCCTTCCAAACCAGCGGCCCCAGCCACAAACGGCAAAATAAATTCCGCAAAGACAAACTCCACAACTATCAACAAAACCAAAGTCGTTGTTGAGAACGGCGTTTGCACAGCCGAGCAAGACGTCCTCGTTGTAACCTCGACAACTGCGACCACAACGACAACGACCAACGACAGCAACGAGGAAGACGTCCCAAAGAAGGACATTTCACCCATCGAAACATCCACCGACAATCAGCTCATCGTAACCGCCGATTGAACGTGAGATCCCAAACATTAAGAATCCCCGCAAAATGGCGCTCGTAAATCTCGTTAAAATTACGACATAGCTTTTTATAATAATTGTACGTTGCACCGATAGAACGCGAGAGAATCGTCCCAGTCCTCCTTACCCTCTCGCACGGACAAAGCAAAAAACAAACGAAAACGAAAACTACACGTAAAAGGTCAAACGATAATTGAGTTATTGCGGTGAATATGCATTGCCGGTTGAACGCTTGTAGCGCGCGATTACTATACGCCCATTGGAACGACGACGGTAAGGAAAAACAAACGAGTACTCATTATATTCTTCTTCGTCTTCTTCTACTTCTAAACTCTGACTATTTTTTATCTTGGTCTTTCGTTATTTCGTTTTTTTTCTTATTATATTTACGTAGATTAAAAATAATATATGAAAATGTATCAAATGAAAGATTAAGCAACATTTAGAGGGAGACGAGAGGGCAAAGAAAAAACTAAATAAAAAGATAAATCGTATTAGCATTATGCGTATTAGCAATGTCGCTTCGATCGCTTTGGGTTGTGCTGCAGGTTTTGTCGGAATCTCGATTAATCTGAGATGAAAAAAAAAACAAACAAACGTTATTGAGAAATGAAAGGAATTACGAATACGTAGGTTGAGAAAAAAAAGAGAAACGATCAAGTTGAGTGTGGGAAAGACAGAAGGATCAAAGAGAGCTTTTGAACGTTTATTTCGTTGTGTAAATAATCCGAAAAATGAATTTTTCTTTCTTTTGCATAAATATATAAACTAATAAACTACTCACTATGGTTTTGAGATTGAAAGGTGAGAAAAAAAAAAGAGTTAAAAACAACAACCGAAGGCAAGAAGATGTGTATCTGGTGCTCTCTGCTCTGTAAGGCGATTGCGGCGTGTAACGCGACGATGCCAAGTGGAATTAGAATGGATAGATCTGACGTTCGGTCCAACGGATATCCGGCAATCGGGCTCGATCAGTTTTAATCCGTCGCAAAGAGAAAGAGAGGGATAAAAAGCGACAGCGGAAGAGACAGACAGATGAAACGAAAGGAAATGAGAATAATAATAATAATAATAAAACGAAACTGCTTCATCGTGAAAGAGTCGTCAGTATAAATCATTATTACAATTAACAATAAAGCAAAAACAACACCACAAACGAAACTTAACGTTTTCTATATTTTTTAATTTTATATGTCCATTATCTCATTGACACACAAACAACAAGCATGAGAATCGTTTGTACCTAAACGAGAGTTAATAACGAGACGCCTAATATTTATTTTATTTTGTTCCTAAACTTCAAAGAGTTCAGTACATAAAGAAAAATTCTTAAATCATACAAAGAACGAGAAAATTAATTTTTGAAAAATATGTCGAACCCTACTATTATGATATTCGAATAAAATACCGTCTTATGTACAGCTCTTTAATGATTTCATGTGATACCTTGATTCAATAAATTTCACAAAGTGAAAGAAAAAAAATGAAAAATTATCGATAAAACAGCCTCGCGAGGGAGATCGAAAGGGGGATGGGCGTCAAAATGATATTCCAAGATTGTTGAAAAAAAACCTTTATTCGATACGTGCGTAGAAAAAAAGTAAGAAAGAAATCATTTTTATTGAACTTTTCCAAGGATTTTCTTCTTAGACTCTGGTGTAGTGACGAACAGCCTTGACGCCCGTCTTTTTGTCCGACAAGTGCTGGAAATAAAAAAAAAACACACGCGATGCTCACCTGATATTGAAATGGCGGAAAAAATTCTCATAACCACGAGATAAAACGTTAACGTGCGATGACGCAATCGCTGTACCAAAGTTCAACGAAACCGACACCCAAATTATCGCCATTTGTGCACACACAGTTTGGAGAAATTGGAAAGTTTTGGGTTTTTTGACCGGCGCTTTTTTTTATTTTTCTCGAGATTATCGTCCGGTTTGAAGGACAAAAACTTTTAACTCACCACAGTCACACCGGCGTCGGTGAACTCGTACACACGAACGGATTTGTTGCCATCGGGCAAATCGGTTTCGGTCGTGAGTTTGTCACCATCTCGGGATGTCACGCTCTACGATTAACAAGTAGAAATCAATTATTTCATCTTTTCCGATACTTGCAACTTTATTCATCGTATTTGCAGTCTTTGGGCTCATCCGCGCCCTGCTTCGAAGCAGATTTGACCTTGGCCAAAGTCGAAAATGCCGGGCAGACGGACGCGGAGTTTTTATGTTGAAAAAAAAAAATTGGATGCAATCGTGTCTGATGATTGAAAACGATCGATTATGTGAAGTTGTGCGTTTCCAAATGATTCGGTCTCAGAAAATTACTAAATTCATTGGAATTCTCGTTGAAATCGCGGTCTCTCGTGTTTTACGGAAACAAATACTTGGAAAAATTGGCCTCGGCAGTAGTTTTCGCGCAATGAAAAAAAAGATGAAGGATTTATGCGAAAGTTTGACGAACCTTGAGTACAGCTCCATGAGGCATCGTCTCGTCATAAGGAACTCCGAGTTTGAAGGTGGTGCTGGCAGTTTTTCCCTCGTTGGTGACGGTGATAACGAATTCATCGCCTTTTTCGACGACCTCGAAAGTCGGTTTGCTGCTAGCGAAAGCCTTGGCTGCTTCGGCTTGAGCAGCACCACCGACGGTTTTCAAATATTCTTCGAAACCCTCGCTCTTGACGTGCTCGTATTTTCCCACAACTTGCACCATTTTGACTAGCGTTGTTTTTTTTTCAAATTTCTTTGATAAAAAGAAGAAACGGAGGAGGAAAGATTCCGCACGAATAACCGAACGTCGATGTGTCTCGAAAATCGTTCACAACGAATGAAGCGACGATCCGAGTTTGCACGCGGCTTTTATAAGCCATCCGGGCCAACCCCTCTCCCCTGATTATGCAACTTTGCTATCTGGAAGCGTTTAGTCGTCGTCGTCGTCGTCGCCGTCGTCGCCATCGTCATTGTCGCCGTCGTTGTCTTGCTGATCCTTAGATTAAGCTATCGAGAGAACTGCCATCTCTTTTTGGTCTCGAACTAGGGGGAGGGGGCTGCTTCGAGAGAGAGTCATTGAAAACGTTTGGAAGCCTCCCTTCTTTCCCTCCGCTCCCCTATCGGACTCTCGGTCAATCACCGACTATTATTTATCTGACGCATTCGTCGTGGTCGTCGTCGCTGTGCCTCCCGATTCCCGCGCGTTCCCAACGACCAGTCTCCTTCGATTCTCGCTCTGTCTCTTCTCCTCCGCTCGCAACAGACATTGACCGGGGGTGCACGTAAAAGAGAGATAGAGAATTCTACACAGACCCTTTTCCCTACGTTCATGATCTTCAGCTCCCACGAAATAACTCGAATTAGTTCCATCGAATGTGCGAACCTCGAATTGTTTTATTAAACACGAGATCTCAACGATAAACGTATTTCCTGGCTCGGCGAAGCATTTCTGAGCATGTACTCGAACATCTGGCAATAAAGAAAGCTCGAGGCTCTAAGAAAAAAAGTGTTTTTTTGTTTTTTTTTTTTTCAATCCGCTAGAAGGTGAACGATGATCGATAGGTCGAAATTTCCTTATCATTTCGAATGGCGCGATAATGGAAACGTTTTTGTAGACATCGTACTTTTGACTGTCACACAGCTGCGGATAACGATAATGTCCATCACGATTCAAAGTGTTAAAACGCGATGTCTATCATCGCATTTGCAAAGCGAGAATGACAAAATTGAGTTTGAAAATGTTATCAGCCCGTCTGCGTCTTTCTTTTCGCACAGAATTACAGCCTTGGAGTTTATTAATAAATAAAAATCCGTTTGCCACTTGAAGTAACGATTCCGAGTGGCTAAAAAGGGCTTGGGAATTCACGAGCCCACATAATACGAGCCCAGTCTCGAATTCAACGACTAATTGCCACTGCGGTGGCGCGACGAGAGGAAGCAACCAAGAGTGTACGAGCCTCTACCTCTCTCCGCATCATCAAAGAACATACTACGCTATAACTCGAGCTAACACGATCCTCAGACGAGTTTTGTACAAGAGGCCCAACTACAAGAGAACCGCATGAATGAACTTATATTCCCCATCATGAATATCAATCCGCACAGTCGTACATTCGTATTTGTGTTGGAGTCTAGCCAGTTGTATGCGAACGATTGAATTAACGTACGCGGTTACGACTCTATAGAGCATTAATAATCTTCCCAACGAGGGTGGCGTGTCCGATAAGTGCATTACAGGCGTGCCCACGTACACACGTACACCCGATTCTTCCTTTCCTCGAATTCGACTCTGAGCTTTGCCTCAAGGACACGAATCGCTGATCCCGGAGCAGCTCGATTTTTCAAAACTCTAATCCATCATCCACGAGGTGCTACCGATCGAAATAAAAAAAAACGTTTCGCGCAACAACCGCGGGTTCAACCTTTTTTTTTTATTGCGATACGAGACCGTGCGCTTCGACAATAATCTTTGAGACGATCATCCATCGGTTGCGTGAGTTTGAGATTTAAAAACGGCGCAATCACGTTATTTTCGAAAATTCTTCATTTTTCGAAAAATACAGAAATTCTCCTTTCTTCTCTGAGGAGAAGAAGGCCACGTGTTACATTTTTTCCTCAACTCTTTGAGTAAAAACATTCTATGAATGCATATTGGGTCAATCTGACCCAGCGCGTTTTTTGAACCGTCGTATTCCGGCGAAAATGCATTTTTTTGTTTGTAGTAAATTATTAATATTTTATGGCTCTAAATTTACCGTTCGACGAATACGAAAATAAAATGGCAAAAAATTCGCGTTTGCCATTAAATGCGAAAGAATCGGTGATGGAAAATTGTTGGGGTCAAAATGACCCAGTGTATACTCGAAGGGTCAAATATCCATCGGATATTCCAAGCGCAAATTAAAATTTCTACCGACGGCGCCACCGAAGGATCACCTTAACAATCCCGCACGTTCGATCGCGATTAATTCTGGAGTTTGTACCACGAGCTTTTTTTCGAATTGAGCAAACAAAAGAATGGACGCGCAAAAAAAGTAAGAATCGGTGGGAGTTACGCAATTCGCAAACGTCCGCTTTCTCTCTCGCGGTTTTCAGAGACGGAGGCGATAAGAATCCGACGCATTTGGGATGAGCGCACCTCGATAACGCGTGTATTCGGTAACAACGGAGTTTATTCTCTCTCCATCTTCGCTCGGTCGACGATTGAAAGAAAATTTGCAAAGCCCATGAAAGATGCTTCAAAGCGTGGAATTCATTGAAACGAAAGATTTCAAGGTAATTGCAAATTTAATGCGTCGAACAAGTTCCAATGTATGTTTTATTTTTTCTTTTGTTGTTGTTGTTGTTTTTTTTTCGTGGAAACGGACTTTGGACAGCCTTTGCAATGAGCGAGACGTATATCGACGCCTCGTTAATTATAATCTCTCACACGTATTATATAAAATAAATAATAAATAAATCTATGTACGTAAATCTAGCATTGATGAATTGAAATATTTTCTTATTAGCTGCGGCCTGCCTAGGGCTCCAAAACCTCAAAGTTCGAACAGTCGGAGGCTCTCGATCATCGTAAAATCGCAATCCACGATCAGACAAGTCATTGTGCTTTTTTAAGTACATAAATTTGTATCCGTTCGAGTGTATGTGTGTGTGTGTGCTTCTTTGTCTTTTGTTTCAATTTCCCAGAGAAGTTGTCTGTGAAGAGATTCGCTCCGCAGCTTCTATAGCTTGCAGAGACAAAAGAGAAGCGGTATGAAAGCTCCGATAGCAACGAATACCGGTAGCATTATGGACGAGTCCTCGATGGTGTAAGGATCGGGGGTTCGCGGGCCGCTCGGGTGTCGAGTTCGGACTGTAGCTTCTTCCTCGTCCTCCTGCATCCCGTGGTATTCCTCAGGCTCCTGGGGTATGGGACCCAGTTGAGGGACGTCTGAAAAATCGTCATCGAAGCGCAATTATAAATTTCCGTAGCAAAAAACTGGCGAAAAAAACGGCAAACTTTCCGTTTTTGCCTCAAGGCGGACGGGATTCGTACCTTCCATTTGTCCTTTGATCACGGCTATCGCGTTGACCTTGGGATTGTCTCGGTAACCCTGATAAAAAAAAATCACCCGTTGTCATTGGTTTTCATTCAATTTTGTAAAATGAATTGTTTCAACTTGCTCGTTACCTTAATGAATTCTACTCTTATTTTGCCACCCAAAATATCAGACTCTTCGTCGTTGTATATTAATTTTCCTCTGTGAACTTTGAAGGGAATGTGTTCGTCGTGAGCTATTCCACGCCCTACTCTTTCAAAAATATCCAGGTCCGTTACCACCGTGTGATCCCCGTTCAGAACGACATCAAATACCTGTTTACGGGAAAATAAAAACGGTTTTCATTCATTTTCTTAAACCTGCTATTTTTGAGAATATTTTCATTTTTTTTTGTTTGGTGCAATTTTTTTTTCGAGCCTCGGGAGTTCTCAACATTGTTTTTTATTTTGAGAAGGAAAATTGGAAGCCTGACTGGAAATTGGTCGATTAGAATCGCTTCCAAGGCTCAAGGTCGCGGGAAAATTCCAAAATTAGCGGCGGATGTACCTTCATGTTGGGAGAGTTGAAGTAAACTTCGCAAAACTTAAGTATCATAACGTATTCTCCATCGGCGTTGATGGGAATGTCGTAGCCGAAGGTACTGTGATGGTATCGCTCCGTCTGATAGAGTATCTGGTCCGGAGTATTGACACGTCCGATAATTAGTTGTTTACCGTAATCAGAGGCTGTGCCTACTTTGCCCATGAGCGGATCTCTCAAGTAACGAATTCCATTGCTGTCGGTGTGTGCTTCGCCTCCAGAATTAATAGCGTATATGACTTCGAGGCATTCGACACCGAGGAAGGATGCCCGAGTGGCGATTAAAATGAAAATAATTAAGTTTAATAATCGTTCCAACGAGAACATTTTTAATAAACACGTGATTATTTTTCCATTCGTTGATAACGGCGGACACAGTGCGGTCCCTTATTCTCTTGAGTTTGAAATACGGAGAATTTTATTAATCGTTCGTCTCGAAAAGATTTTCATAACTCTCGCAGTCTCGAAAATGGGACAGAACTGATGTTTAAGAGGTTATAAACGTTGGAGATCACGAGCTAACACGTTTGCAAAGGTGTATCCAACGTGGCAGCGTCTGCTTCGTAGCATACGTGTGCCAATAAAAAATGCATCTATCAGGTACGCGGTGGTGACCGCGATTTGCCTTACGTATTAGAAAAATTGTTATGTTAATGATAACGAGAGATTGACCATGTCGGGAACCATTTTTCTAGTAATGTTCTCATTTCTGATCCCCCACCCTCGGCCCGGCGACCGCCGGTCTTCGTATCGCATTGTTTCTCGCCCGCCGCTTTTAGTGAACAAGTTTGGAGCTTGGAACAAGTTGCAGCACCCTAAACCGTTAGCCAGAGCAAAGTCCCTATGCGATTCGCCTCCTTTGCCTCCTTCCTTCCTCCTTCGCTCTCTCACGAGCTATTGGATTATTTGCAAACACAGCCTAGCCAATCGTCACAAAGTTTGTGCACGTCGCATTCAGTTGCATCCGTTGCATCATTGCATTACGATCTCTACGGATGTTCCGCTTAGAAAATGAAGAGTACAGATGATGCAATTAGGAAACGTATTCCAAAAAGGACAGAATCTTGAAACAACAAGACTCGTGAACGTTCGAGTTTTCAAATCTGTTGGGAAGATTGTTGGGGAGGGACGAATGGTTCGTCAGTTGGACGAGACTTTTGGACCAATCATCTGCTTGCTAGGTGAATGACGAGTGCTGTTACGAGTTACGACTGTAACCGCAGCCCCCAGCAGCTGTAGGAAGTGTGTAGGGCTGTAGTACACGAGCTTCCGCAAATTTTTGACAATTTTTCCCTCCCCCCTCCATCTTACACTCGATTCAATTCTGTTAACAATATAAAGTATATATAACACACACACACATACATATATAAGAGAAAATAAACCTCGCGTCACACCCGGAGCTTTTTGTTGCTTTTCCTTCTTGAAAATTGTAACTGTATACACAGTTGAATTACGGGAATTTCGTACGAGTGCCTCCGTACGGGGTTTTTGGGTGTAGAATAGGAGAACGGGATTCTCTCTTTATGATCGTCGGAGACGAAGCGTTATTTTCATTTCAAACGAAATTTGTGTAGCAGAAGACAACTTTAAACCGCGCTCAACAAGGCCTTACTCCCTTTATGTGTGTATATATCTGTATTTATCAATCGTTCTACATCGATATATATACATGTATACGTCCCTATACAAAATGTACTTGAAAGCAGTATAGTGGCCGTTGGGCTATGCGACATAACCTTTTCGCCAGTACATAGCGTCCTCATTGCAAAATCTTTCGAACATCAAGTCCATCGTTCAAACTTGGGAACTAGCAAAAACAACGTTACGTGCAGTTATCGATTTAACGGATATTATGAAAAATTTTGGTAAGTTATTTACAAATATATTTCTCGCCGAAATTCGCCTTTTTATTCGATTAACGAGATTATTTGGTTCTGGTGTTTTTAACGATACGCCTACATCGTAAATGGTTGCATTTTCTTATTGTCTCTGCATTCTTGGTCCCACGATGTAGAACGTTCGTATTGTTCTCACAGCTCGGACGTTCCTATCGGGTTAGAAACGTATTCAATCAATTTTTTTAAAAGTATCGATTTCTCGTCATCGCGATGTTTTCGATTACGAAAAAAACGCGAATTTCGTGCACCACCTTTGCCCAGTTATGCTCCAACGACATTTCGAAACCTGTCGCGTTTTCTTGCTCCCGATTTTTAGACAAAACAACTTGATCGACGAGAGTACAGTTCCAGCCATGGATCCAGCTACGGCAATCGCACTTTGCAAAGAAAACATACAGCCGCTGCGTCATGGCCGCAACGCCTTGCAGTTGGGCACCGCCCTTCGCGCCCAAGAAGATTCCGAAGCCCAACAGATGCTCATGCAGGAAAAACAGTAACCAAGTTTTCTTTTCTAGCGATTTAAAAATTGGGGCGCATCTTCGTGCGTCGAGGCTGCATGAAAATTTCATTCCCTCGACAGGATTTTCCTAACGACGCTCCATTTTTTTTCAGGATGTACGAAGATGCTATAAAAAATTACATCGGCGACGACCCTCTGGAGAATTGGTACGAATATATTTTGTGGACAGAGCAAAGCTATCCCAAGAGCGGTCACGAATCACACATCGGCAAAATACTTCAACAATGCTTAGCGACGTTCGAAAAAGACACAAAGTATCATCAAGATCGTCGATACGTCAGACTGTGGATTAATTACGTGAGTCGATGCGTAAATTCCGACGTAAATTTTATTGCCAATTTTTTATGTTCGAGTATTGCGATGATGATCGAACGAACATTGTTGGTTTCTTGTTCTGAAGATTGGATGGAAAGTTCGTTTTCGAGGGAATTTAACCAGCCGCGAGACTGCCTGTATTTTTTTCTCCAAACGACAATTTTTCGTTTGCGTTACCATTATTTTTGTGCAAATTTACAGATAAGCATGCAGAAAAACCCATTGGAGCTGTATCAGCTTCTCTACAACAATGGAATCGGAACAATGGTCGCCGATATGTACCGAGCATGGGCTTTCGAGTTGGAGCAAATCGAAGATTACAAACGGGCTGACGAGGTTTACTTGATGGGAATTTCGGCACTTGCAGAACCGCGGGAAGAGATCGATTACGCGCATAAGTAAAATTTTCATTTTTTTTTTAATGGATAACCGAACTATTTGATCTTGTCAAAAATGAAAAATGGCTGGAAGGTTTCGCACAGACAGTTGCGTCAGCTGATCATTTTCATTCTTTTCAGTGAAGTAATTATTTTCCAATCCCTTGAGCAGCCGCAAAAACTTGACAAATTTATCGAAAAAATCACGTTCCTGGACCACAGTGCATTGATATTCTTTTGAATTAATCCTAAAAAATCAATTTCTTCATAATACGACTGAACAATGTGAAAAGCTCCTGAAGGATTTAAAAAATAAGTAAAAATTTTGAAAATGAATGAAATTTCAATTTCCGTGTCCATAGAAATTTCCAACTGGCCCTTGGTCGGAGAATGTTGGGTCGTAATGACGACAGGAACGAAATACCTCTGTCGGAACAACGTCAGGCATTCAGTTCGTTGCGAGCGATCAAAGCAGGCAAACGTGTCGCAAACGTACGAACTGGGCATCGTGTTCGAGATTACCTTCCAGGAGTCGTGGCACAAACTGCCCCAGGCAATCTCGCCGCTCGATCAAATTCCCGCATTCAGATTTATCAAGTAAATAGTAAAATTTTCTACATTCGATTCTCCATTTACGCAGCAACGTATTAATTTTTTAATTTTTCACTCGTTCCCGACATTTCCATTTTTTCTGCGTTATTTATCGGACCATATTTTTCAGGATGAACTTGCTACCGTGCCCGCGAAAGGAGCAAGTATTTTGGATCACGTACCGATCGAGGAAACGGTGCACAAAGAAAATACGATTAAACCAGGACCGTGGAACAACGGAGCAAAGAAATGTCTTCTTATCCCATCGAGCATCAAGCCTGCCTTCAAAGGTAAACGTTAAGAATTGAAAAAATTGCAAGTTCATTGCTTGCTAAATTATTATTTTATTTAAAAAATGGAAAATTCGTAAAATTTCGTATTTCGGAACGCATGATGATGAAGAATTGCAACCAAACCGTTTCGTTGTTTCAGTTCACGAAGATCAGCAGGATGAGAGCTTCGACATGGAGCACGTACGGCTGTTCGCGAATCACACGCCATTTTACGACGGTTCGAATTATTCGGAACACGCGCCGATTCCGGTTTTCGTGCCGGAGACAGCGAGCAGCGGTTTCAGCTTGAAGCCACATTATCCCAAAGAATTAGTTTACGTGAATAACGCTGACCGGAGTATGGAGGAAATACGTGCAGAGAGATATTTGCAAAGGTATGTGGAGATGATTTTGAGGAAGCCATGAATTTCGTCGAGCAGTCGGAACGTTCGCTCGTCAATTTCTGTTTTTCTTTTTTTTTTATTTATTTTTTTTTCTTTCGAAGGTACTCGGAAAATTGTGAGAATAAAAATCTAGCGGAGAATCTGGCGGCGGGCCACGAGAGAGAATTGAACGGTGGGAACGGGGCGGTGAGTCAGATGTGCGAAGCAGAGGAAATTGAGAGACGGGAAAAGAGGAAGTTCGAGCAGGAAGAAATGGCGCAGCAGCGACGGCAGCAGCAACGACAGATGGAACAGCAAAGGCGAGACTTGGAGCAATACGAATTGCAACGTCAGAGGCTACAGGCGGAACAACAATTGCTGCAGAGGCAGCGATTCGAGGCGGAAGCCTTGAAAATGGAGAAGGAAAGGCGAGAAGCAGAACAGCGTGAGCTGGAGCGTCGTAGAAACGAGCAATTGGAGCTTGAGCGGCGTAGGAACGAGCAGTTGGAAATCGAGCGTCGAAGGAACGAGCAATTGGAGCTTGAGAGACGTAGAAACGAGCAGCTGGAGCTTGAGCGGCGTAGAAACGAACAATTGGAGATTGAGAGACGGAGAAACGAGCAACTGGAGCTCGAGAGACAACGACGAGAAGCTGAACTCGAAAGACAGAGGTACGAAGCGAAACGGCTCAAAGAACTCGAGGCTGTACGTATAGAAGCAGAGAGAATAGAGGCCGAGCGAATCGAGGCCCAAAGAATGGAGGCAGAGTTGCAAAATTCTCAGAGAAAGCCACAAACTGACAGTTTTTTGCTGCATCGTCATCACACGACTTCCGCCTCTTCCGAATCCGAAGAGCATTTACTCGGCCAAAGCTTGACCGTTAATACGAAAGAGGCAATGTCCGTCGTTCAAGATCTCTGGCATTCACCGTCTATACAAACTCCTGGCCCGATAATAAATCGTCCACTCTCTCACAGAGTACCGGTACCCCGCACCAAACTTTCCTTCGACATACACATGGACAGCTCCATGACCCAACAACATGCCATGTCTGCTACGAAAAATGATCATCACTCCACCAACCAGAGCTACCACGTACAGTCTTATCAGGATCAAGAGAATCATCAGCACTATCACAATTCTTACCAGAATCACGAACCACAGCCTTACACTACTCATGGAATTCCGGACCCTTACCAGTACCAGCTACCTCTGCAACATCACGATCACAGAGTTCATCATCATCATCAGCATCCGCATCATCATCAGCAACAGCAGCAACATAACGATAGAAACGTAAGCAGTACAAAATTAAAGCCTCCGTCTTTTTTTTCCTCACGAACTTTTCTCGCTAATATCCACATGTCGAGACTCAACATTTTCCTCACCGTTCGTCTGATCGAAACGAGAAAATTTTCACTTTTTATTACATACAGAATGGTTTCGGAGCCTAAGTTCATTCAAAAAAGTTTTTATAAATCGTAAAACACGCGCTCTTGTGGGAAACTAATGAAAATTGTGATTTTTATAAATAAATAACTTGACTTGTACATGGTGAAACCTCTTAAAATTGCGCGAGCTATTATACTGCACTTTTCTCTTTGTGTGGTGCAAGTTTTAAGAAATTGCATCGATAGAAAGCCGTTTTTACTGTTGTAAGTTTAACGGTGTGGAAGAATTAACTTTTGATAATCGTAAAAGCTTGTCGAGTGCCCGAATCGAGATGGAAATGAATTTTCGTGTTTCTCCAGGCTCAGCATCACCAGCATCAGGCTCAGATTCTATCGCCTCACCAGCAGCATTCCTTGATGCATCAGGATCACGGTCCGTCTCAGCAGCTGCAGATCCATGGACCTCAGCAGCATCATCAGCTTCACCATTCTCCGCACAGTCAGCAATCTCACAATTCGCCGCACCAGCACCAGCAGCAGCTTCACCAATCTCCGCAGATCCATCACTCTCCGCAGATTCACCAATCTCCGCAGATGCATCATCATCCTCATCACCATCATCATCAACAACATCATTCGCCGCATTTACAACAGCAGGCGCATCACTCGCGTCATTCCCAACAATCCCTCGAATCTCCGCATTCGCAGCATATGCCAGCGGCTCATGTTCATCACCAGCAACATATTTATGGCCAAGTTTCCCTACCGCCACCGAGCATGAGCGCTTATCATCATCCAACGTACACGATGAGTCTGCAATGCTCTCCGAATCAGCAGAGCGTTGAGAACGATAAACAGTCGTTACACTTTGCTCCGTATGTCGAGCCAGAAGCAGAGTCCAACAAACCCTACAGAATGCCTGATCAATTGCCTTATATCAAGTCGCCTGGTATGAATCGTCGTGACTTGAAGTACCTCGAGAACGCCGATAACAAGGAAAATTCCAGCGTCCCCGTTGACTTTAACAACTCTCTCGAAGTCCCCAAACAAACCGAGGAGAATTTGTACGTTGACGAAAGTCTCGGCACAGCTCCGCTCCCTGGTGCCAATGAAACTTGCTTCACCGAGGCTTTCACCACGCCTCTCACGAGCTCCACCCCCTTGACGAACCAATTCAAACCTCCCTATCGAACGAAAGAACTTGCACCCTCTTATCCGGTCCAAAATGTCTCGATGATGCCCCAGCAAGCGTGAGTACACATTCCACTATCGTCTCTACATAAATCAATGAAAATGCAGTTTATGATCGACTATCGCAAAACGAATTTATTTAGAATTCTTTCAAAATTTTGTACAAACGTTTTTGACACAAAAACTAATAGTTTTCTCGCATGAAGGAAAATTTTTCTGACGTTTACGTTTCGTTAATGAGTTACAAAAATCGAGGTGCAAATGTATTTAGGATTTTTTTCGCAGAACGCCAAAAACCCTGTGAGCTGAAATTAAAAAAAAGTCCTAAACACATTTTTTTGCTAGTCAAACGAAACGCGATTTCACTTTACATGCGTTCAAATATAAGAAACGTTCAAAAATGCAAATAAAATGACTGAAATTCTGAACGTCAGAAAATTTTTCTTCATCAACGAAAATTGTTAGTTTTGGCGTCAAGAATCTTTATACAAAATTATTAAAGAATCTTGAATAAAGTAATTTTGTGACAGTCATACGTCAAGTTCATTCGATCAATTTGATTTGTTCATCGATTACGTGTTTTTCGCGCAGAATATCCGATTCAACGAGCGTCGAACCAGAGAAATTGAGCGTCATAATGGAATCAACGAGGGAATACGTTTCCAGTAGTTCCGGAAGTAGTGCGCACACAAGAACCGCGGGTCTGGGATTCACGTCCACTCGGGATGAGCGTTTACCCATTAAAGAACAATCCACAACTCAAGGTTTGTTTTATCGAAAATTCCTCTCGATTCTTCCTTCAAAAAGCAACATTCCTTGCAAGTTTTAATCGTTTGAACTGTTGAACGTAGAAACCGATGGGAACGATACTTTGCTGGCTCCTGAAAAGAGTTACGACGACCAAATGCGTGCCAAGATCCAGGCAGTTCATGCCCAGAGCCCCCGAACCGTGCAGCGTAACGTCGATCAAATAACTTCGGAAATCAAGAACAACTGTGATCTCCGAATTCCGTTCAAACTGAATCAGGAACCACAAACCGAGGAGCCCAAAATCGACACGATGGACTGTGAATTCCAAGAGCCCATGGAAGAAGTCGAAGAGGAAGAATTCGAATTACCAACCGGCGATATAAATCCCTTTGACAAAGGCTTAATTGCTGGTCTGTTAAGAAAAATCAAGTTTCCTCAGTCACAACACTCTGACGGATACGTCAGATTACACATTAATTTAAACAAAATTGTGCCTTCTAGTATGATTACGCTGGGTGAGTGTGACTTTTCTCGAAGCTGCAGAGCCAAGACTGAATTTTCAATTTCCAGGTGAAATTAATGAAAATTTATTTGTAGGGAGCGAAGCGTATGACGTGGAAAAGTGCCTTGGAAAAGGAACTTATGGAACTGTTGTCAAAGCAACAGATTTACAAACCCGACAAGTCGTTGCACTGAAAACTCAAAAACCTGCGTGGGTGTGGGAATTTTACATCGCCCGAGAAATCAAGGCGCGTCTCTCGAATCCCCACATGGTAAAGAAAACGCTCTGACGTTTATCATCGACTCAATTTCATGAATATTTCCGTAGATAAAAAAATATTGAAATGTTTGAACAAAAAAGTTGTTCGTGGTGGAAAGAGAACGCTGAAGGAACGGTTTATCGTTTCAGTTACGAGGTTTCATGGACATAACGAAAGCATATGTAACGGACAACGGAAGCGTGCTGGTTTCTCAATTCTCAAAATACGGAACACTCTTGGCAGTGACGAATCAAGTGAAGATAGCGACTGGGAAGCCATTGGTCGAGTGTCTGGCAATTTTCTTCACGATCGAGATGCTCCAAATCGTCGAATATCTTCACAAATGTAAAATCATCCACGGAGATATAAAGCCGGACAATTTCCTTCTCATGCATTTGTAAGTCGATTGATTGGCGGAAAACGTTTTGAAAAAGTACTTGGGAGCGTAGTAGAGAAGGTGATTTTTAATTTTTGTCTTTACAGACCAACGGAAGACGCTCGGCCCACGATACAGCTCATAGATTTTGGCTGCAGTATAGACATGAGTCTGTTGCCCGAGGAAACGAAATTCCATCAAATAATAAAAACTCAGGACTTTACTTGCATCGAAATGCAAACCGGAAGGCCCTGGACTTATCAAACCGATCTTTATTGCTTAGCTGGCTCGAGCCACTGCTTACTCTTTGGAAATTACATGAGGGTTTCCCATAATGGCAATCGATGGTCCATCAACTCGAAACTCCCAAGGTATGGCCACTCGTGGCTCCAAATTTTCCTTTCGAGTACTTTATTCCTTCTTTTAATCATTTTTTATTTCCGAGTTTTCATTCACATCGCATTTGTGCCAAAAATTCCGTATTTTTTTCCTCCTAGACGGAGAAATAACTTTTCGATTGTTTAAACAAAATTCGTATCAAGTTTATTCGAGTTTCCAGTAAAAACAGTTGCATGTTTCGCTTTCTGCAGTAAAATTCAATTTTTAATTCCTTTTTTTCTACAGATATGCAAAGAAAGCAGTGTGGGAGATGTTTTTCACACAGCTGTTGAACGTAGAGTCTTGCGACGAGATGCCGGACCTGAGCAAGATTCGTAACGCGATGGAAGAATGTTTATCCGAGATATCAGAGTTCCAAGTTAAAATAAGGCACTTTGCGAACGTGTTGAACAAGCGATAACCCTTGGGAAAAATGTTGTGGGCGCGCGCCTCCGGTATTACCTACGCTGTGCGGCTGTGATCTCAGTGAAGATCCGACGTATATAAATAAAAAGTTAATATTATCGTGCTATTTATTGTGGATATCGTTAACGAACCTCGTACGTATATATTTATATAAATAAAACATCAAAGTTTTTATTTATATAAATATATACAACACACAAATATACATCTCGTTTATCATTTAAATAATGGGATTTAATGAATTTATCGTACAATTCGATCGAGGCTTTGTCATAAAGATAACACTCGCACATTTTCAGTTGTAAATCTAATTAAAATGAATTTTAGAAAACACTAATGTTCTATTTCAACGGATGATGAACGATGCAACTGTCATTCAAGAGCCTTATTTCCCTGTTGTTCGATTAATATTTGAAGATTTAACATATACTAAATATCTGATACTGTTGGTCCACTTGTATAGAGAAAAAACCAAGTTAAAAAGAAGACAGGCACAGTTCAATGTTGGATATTAATTTATAAATAAGCCTGACGGCGTGTAAGTTCGATTATTAACGTCCACTTGAAATATATATACCTTAAAGATGCACGGAGCAATCTACAGGCGTCTTAGAAATATTGAACGAAGATTGCAGGTTCACCTCATACCTTGAATTTTTATAACAAAAAACGAGCCTCAAACAATAGAGACAAATTTAGCCTCAACACACTGAGAGAAAATTGTGACCGTGAGAAATTTATGACTGGGCCATTTAAATAAATCGATAAAACAATAAAAATTAATTCACATGCGATAATTTATACATTTAAATAATTATTACATCGTATTACAATAAGGACACGCTTTATTCTACTTGTCAACGGTGTTACGTTTAATCCCGATTATCGAAACGCATCAGCCCGATTCTTCGCTGTCCCGTTGATCGCGGCATACGTCTCGAATTACGAACGAGTCTGTTTCAGTTCTCAAGATATATCAATCGTTTCTTTTTTTCTTACGTAAACATTTTTGTCAAAATATTTGTCATTTTTTTCTCCTTCTTCGAATTTTAATGAATTTAAACTGTAGAATGCCATTTTTGGTATGATATTCTTAAGGAAAACTGAAAGACGTCGCAACTGGCATATTGTGTCAATTATCATTGATTTTTCTTTGTGATTATTCATTTTTATTTTTCCCTTCGAATAAGAACGTATTGTAGTATAAAAATACGAAATCTTATTAATAGAGATATTTACAAGTATGGAATAATACGTTTGTAGTTACAATATTGTTGGGAAAGTTCCCACGTCCACTGAGTTTGGGTATGAAAACAATTTTTTTTTTTTTTTTTCAATTTAATTTCGTCTTGTTATTTTCGCTCCGACGCCCCTACGAAATAATTGACATGCACGGCGCCCTTATTTCACGGGAATTTCAAAAGGACCATAGAAAATATATCGACGAGGTTAAAATCATTAAAGCTCATTCCTCACGTTGGTCTGCGACGGGAGAATCAAGTTTTTCCATAGAATTTTCGGTTGAGCAGATACAACAAGAGATTGACGTTGATCTTGGCTTTTCCAAAAATGTCCATTATCGGGGCTCCCTCAAACTGGAGCTTCAGCAAGTTTTGTATGTCTATGTCGATCTTTTCCATCTCTACACCCATGAATTTTCCTCTTATCGTGAAAATTCCGTTGCTTTCCGTCGGACTTATCTCGAAGAGAACATTTTTGAATTGGGACTGAGGCAGCCCATCGATTTCCAAGAGAATCCCTTTTTCCAGCAACTTTGCTGCTGTATATTTCAGAGTGATTTTTGACTTTAACTTTCCGTGATTATTCTTTTGCAGATTTTTCACCGCCCGGAGCGATCTGGAAAGTTTTTAAGAACGAAAACACTCAGTCTCGTGCTTCCAGCCTCTGTAAATCTCAATGAGGCCCACTGCGACGTTTATCGCATTAATCCTTCGAGTACAAACCTCCTCCAAGTGCACATTGGCTCATTCGGACCCAAGGCGTTTGTAGCTACGTTTTTTGCAGAAATTAAATTTAAACAAATTCCTTTCCATGACAAACAATCGGTGATGGAAAATTGTTCGGATCAAAACGACCCAGGGTGCACTCGAAGGGCCAAATTTTCTCTCGCAGGAAGAAACTTTTTGTACGTACCCTTTTCCCGTGTGCAAATTTTCCAGGCACCGTTGAGTATACTCGTTGTAATAATCTACTTGTTCCTGATAATACTTGGTTTTCTCTTGCAATCTCTGTTTGGTTGCTCGCAGTGTTTGTAACTCTTTGTTCCTGACGACGCGGTATCGTCCTTTGTTGCACAAATCTTTCGCCACCGCTGTCACGATGCTCTGATAACCGTCGCTCTGCGAAACCCACTTGCCCAACTCCAGTTTGTAGAGATACGCGCGCAATTGGATTTTGCAGTCGTTCAGGGACGAACTGCTGTTGATTAGAATTTGGAAAAAAAAATACGAAAAATAAATTAGATCGCGATTTCGAGAATGTGAAAATTACACGCGTCGATTAATCAAATTCATCCTCGAGTTACCTTCGGCTTATGAGACTCAATGCATTCGTCATTGAGGAACATTTAGCGTCGTAAAGTCTCTCTTGGATCGGCGACGACGTCGCTTCCAGAGCTTCGACGAGCGTGTCGCCTTTTAAAAACTGCAACACCGAGACCAACAATTCTTTCGTCTTGATGAACAGTTTGTTGAGATTTTGGTCATCGCTTTCCGGCACTTCGAACTTGTTCGTAAGCACGAGACACAGTTCGGTTTTTCCCATACGCGCGATATTGGCTTCGCCCTTCGGATCAGCTGCGAAAAGACAATGAAAACTTTTCCCAAAAAAGAAAAAAAAAGAAACGAGAATTCGAACTAATTGCTCGTTGAAAATTCCGCCTCAAGAAAATCTATGAATAACGTCCAATAATGGAGTTTCAAAGTCTCAGCCGATCGGGATCCTTTTTTGGCCCCTCGAGCATCGTGCCAGACAAAATTAAATCCGTTTTGAATAATTTACATTTTTTGCGAATTACTCACTAATGCCCAACAGGGAAGCGACAGTGGGTAAGCAGTCGAGATCGTTGAGCAACTCGTGCAAAGGATCATCCGGGCCGGACACTATATCCGCACAATATTCCAACACGAGAGAATGAGTGTCGCAGATTTCCTGCAGAGATATATAAATTTCGGGCTTGTGGATCAGCGTCGCTTCGGTGTATTCGTGGATACTAAAGTGCTCGTTGAGAGCTTCGATCTCGCAACACGATCGGAAAAATTTTTTGAAACGTTCGTGACATTCGATGATGAACGGGTTCAGGCACATGAGGTGAGGCGCTTCTTCGCCAAACTGAAAGAAAAATTAGAAAATATTTCTTGTGACATAATTCCCAAGATTTTCCAACTCAAGGCAATCGATAAAAAACCAAACTATCGTTGAATTTCATTTTTCGATATTATAACAAAATGTTGAAGCAGGAATTTGTCATTGAATCAGCATGAAAAATCTTACTCCTTTTTTCGAGGCTGCGAACTGAAGAATCTTGGCGATACTCGCCAAATTTCTTCGTTGATCCGTGGACAGCGATCGATCGATAGGCAACGTGATGATTTCGAAAGCATCCGGTGCAACGATCGCGGCATTGATGAAATGATAATAAATGAGATTCCCAACGACCTTGAGAATGTCCTTTTCCGGAGCTCTTGGGAATTTCTTGGACAACGTGTCGTTCAACACTTTGGCCATGTACAACATTCCGTAAGGAATCATGTCCCGAGATTCGGTTATTTTTTGAAGAAACTCAAGAACCGTGTTTTGAAGCACTTCTATGCCTTTCGACAATCGTTTTCGCACTTGCTCGTAAGTCAAGGCTTGAGCTTGCGTCACTGAGTATGGAAGATTTCTGCAAGATTTTTCGTCGAGTCATTAAAATCTCGAATTTACATTCGATCTAAAGTTTACGAAACTCACTAACGAGGCTTATCGATTATTTCTAAAACGGGAATTGCGTCAGTGCGGCGGAAACATTCCGATACTTACAGGGTTTCGCCAGTTTCCATTTCCAATTGATTGCGCCAACACTTGTAAATGTCGACCGGATTAGTTTCGATGCTGATCGATTTATCAGCCAAAACTCTTTCAATTATCGGTCCGAGAATTTGACGCAAGGCACTCTGCCCGTTGAGTTGTCTCGCATAATTAACGACCATTTTCAAAACGAGGGGATTGCCAGTCACGACCTCGGATGGTTTTTCGAACTTTGACCTAGAATCAAAGTTTCTTTTAGAAAAGGGCCTGCAGAGTGAATACATCGTAATTTCTCATGCGACCGGGACAAAACTCACTTAATTTCTTCCTCGAGTGCCCGCCCAAAAAGCTTCAGGAGCAGGTATTCTTCCCGCAAATTAGAACCAAAATTAAAGAGTGTAAAAATAACATTTTGCAAGAACTTGTTAGTCTTGCTCTGCGGTAAACAGAGCAACAACTTTGACAAATATATGGGATTTGTTTGCAGGGCGTAGAACAAATGCTGATAACCTTCCAACATTTTTCGCCCTTCCTTCGTCAAAGATTTCAATCCTTTCAACATCACCATCTCCGACGTTGAATTCTTTCTCGATCTGTTGCCACTTTTGTCTTTAGCCAACGATTCGAGATTCTTCCCGTGAGCTATGACGTCCTAAAAATATTTTTTTACAATTTTCTCATTGAGCTAGTTGTACCCGTTAGCATCGAATTGGTGTGCTGCGGGGCAAAGCCCGTAGGCACGGCTAGTTTTCAATAAAATGTGAATGAAAAATTTCCATGTATTTGCTAAAATCTTTCCTTGAACAGCTTTTCACTTACTTGAAGGGTGATTCTGTTTTGAATGAGGAGCCCAATTTTAATATCCATTTCGTCCAGCTGCTGTGAAAGTTTTTGATTGTGTCTGATAGTCTGAACGACATCATTTTTGAGTTGTTGCAATTGTAGATCTTTGTCGTAATCCTCGGCATTGAAATTGAGGATTGCGGAGAAGTGTCGAACAACGGGAAAAGGAGGTTTTTCCAATCGAAGCAGGGAGTGAAAAGCGCGTCGAGCAGTTCGTCCTCGCCAGACGGCTTGTATTTTGATTATTTTGTCCTCGTGTTGTCGGTAGAAATCTAAAGTATTTTGATGTTTGTTTTTCATGCGTCTGTGATAAAAATCTTGAGCAGGTTGCCGTCTCGATCTGGTCTGCAATATTTTCGCATAAATTCTGCGCGTCAGAACGCCTCGCCACCACGCCTGAATTTTAACGATTTCCTCGATGTTGTCGTAAAAATACGTAAAACGCGAGGCTATTTTTTGTCGTAACAAAAAACCTCGTGCGAGCGCTTGTAACTTGATGATGAGTTGCTCATCGAACGCAGCGTCTTCTCGGTCGCTCTCTTCCATCTCAATTTCCTTGATTATGTTCTCAACATCTTCTTTCGTGATGTACAGACTCTCGGAAAAGTCTCGAGGCGAATCCCAAGAGTAACTGCAGCTTTTCAGGTCGAGAAACGATTCGTTACCCTCGGGAGTTACGTATCGGACGTAAGGATATTGGAAATGTTTTTGTTTATAGTCACTCATATATTTCAATCGAGTAAAGTATTCGGATCGTTGTCCTTCCAGAATTCCAATGCCCGCATCCTCGAGATGCTTCAGCGTAGATTTTTCGTCGTTATTCCGCAATGCTGTGTTGATGTTTGACAAAAGCGAACACGCGGTCTGTACCTGTTCAGCTTCGCTGGCGACGAATTGGGCGACGTTTTCCACGTCCTGAAGCCACAGCTCGGAGCCGATTTCGTTTTTTTCATTTAGACACATTTTGAACATTTTCATGTAGAGCGAAGCATCGCCGGGGGAAACTGGCGTTTGTAATTTAAACGCTTCGTTCGTCAGAGCATCGATCAAGTCTTTGCGATTGTTCGTTAGTACCGCATTATTCAATTGTTCCAGAGCGATTATAATTTCGTTGTCTTTGCTGCATTGTTGATTAACTTCGTCGATGCATTCCTGGATATCGATGTAATTCAGCAACGTGCACGCTTCGTTCTCCAACTTTTTTTCCGAACGGATTTCCACCAGAGCTCGATAGTACTTTACTTTGTTTTCGGCGTCCAGTTCCATTATGTGAGCTTCCGGGTCGGACAGTGCTTCGTAAATCAACTCGGGATCGCCGGTATCGACAGTCTTGGTGATGTAAGCGATCGCTGAGAGAACTCTGATGCTGACGACGATGTCACTGTACGACAAATCGTTTTTCGACTCCAATCGATCGATTCTCATCTCGGAATAATAGAGCGGCAAGGCGAACGTATCGACGTAATCGTTCAGCCCCAAGTTCGCACTGGTCAGAGCTTCGATGAACGTTTCATAGCAATTGTGCTCCAAAGCGTCGTTCAACAAATTAACAACAATTTGCCGATTGTTTGTTTTCTCTGCGATTTCATTAGCGACGTTGATTCTCTCCTGTATGAATTCCTGGCAATGCCGATAGTTTTCCGTGTATTCTTCCTCGAGGCCCGACCTCAATATCGACAATTCTTCTTTGTAGAATTTTGCGTTCTCTGAAAAAATGTTTTGGATTTGCAGGCTCGGCGTCGAAATCGCTGCCAGGAATTTCTGCTGCGAAAGATCCAAACATTTGATTATATTCTGCAGCGCGTATTGGGCGTTCACGTTATTTATGTGTCCTTGGATCTCCGCTGGTGTCAACAGTTCGTCGTAGGCATCTGGCACGTAACTATCGTTCAGAGAACGATTCAAAGCTGCCTGGGTTTTCATCTCCTTCGCTTCTTTCAGGGCTTCGTGATAGTACGTCGCATGCTCCGGCACCACGTTCTGCAAACGCGCTGCAACGTTCTGTAAGCTTTCCAGAACTCCGGCCGAAGCATAGGACGACAGAGATTGATTAATCGCTATCGTTGCTGCGTGCAAAGCCGCTGTGTCTCCCGCCATGCAGCTCGTCATCAGGCCACCGATTTTTTGGAACGCAGGCATTTCTATTCCGTACTTTTTCAATTCTTTGCTCACGGCGTCGATCTCAGCGTCTGGAGGAATAAATAAATACAAATTATGTAGGAAATTTATAGAAAAGAAATGGTAAAAATTTGCAATTGTCTCTCTGCATACCTGTGAAATTTACTTTGCCGTACAAATCTTGTATCTGCGGCGCCCTGCCGAGCTTGAACAAATGCGTGCTCAAAGCGTGAATGCAATAAATTACACGCGGCATATTTTTTTTGTCGTAAATATCGGTCGTTTCCGGTTGGAAGGTCTGCAAAAAAAAATTTGTATGAATTTTAGCGAATTTCCTCCCATTTACCCGCCGAGAGGACACATCCTATGACTCCATATTGGGTCAGCTTGACCCAAGGCGTTTTTAAAATCATTGTATTCCGGTAAATATGCATTTTTTGTGCAATTTTGTGTACAGACGTTTTTTGTGGTAAATTATTCGTATTTTGTGGCCCTAAATGTGTTTTTTGACGAAAACGAAAATTCAATGCTTGACAATCGGTAGCAGGAAATTCTTGGGGTCAAAATGACCCGGTATGCACTAAAAAGGATAAATATTGAATAGAGACATTTTTTGTTGAGAAAAATTACCAGCGGCAATTGCATCGTCTTGAGACACTTTAAGAAGTGATTAATATTGTCAGTGTGACGAAACTGCAAGCCAGCCGCTTCGTATCGCTGCTGTCGAGCGTCGTAGATTTTGTTTAGGGGCAGCATCTTCGGATCCATGAAATGAGCCAATTTGGCCAGATATACACCGTTACGAAGATTTTCTTCGAGTTCCGTAGTAGGCGGAAGTTTTTCTTTCAGGCAAGCTTCCATCCAACTGTCAAAGTATAATTTTCTCATGAATATTTTCGAGTTTTCGCTGACTGCACTTATTGTTGTATTTAATTAAGAAATAATTCATTCCGTTGAATTTTCCATCGAACAGAACGACGAAAAAACTTTAGAGGATTAAAGAGATTCGTTTCATTGTCTCGAAATTTGATCACATTTCGGGAACCATTCGGTTTGTATACATTTTTTTGATACCTCGTTGCAATTTTATTTTATTTTGGTTTTTTTGGTGGAATGTTCGGGAAAAAAAATTATTTCGGGTACGAATGTTTTTTTTTTTGTAAATTTATTGTAATTTTGTTTTGGAGGGAACACGTACTTTTTGGCTTCCTCCAAATGACAGAGGTACTCGTAAGCCATCATCTTTTGTCTTTGTTGGTCCATTTCCTCGGCAGATTGACGGGCATCGTTTCCTAGTGGAGTAATTGTTATCGTTTACATTTATAAAATAGCTGGTTGATTGGTGTGATCAACTTTTCGGAGATTGTCGCGTAATAAGCAAAACTTGGGGTGAAAAAAAACAAAGACAGCGGCGACGAAAACAACAGTGTCAAAGAGTCAGTGGATTGAATAATTTTTCGATATTTCGCACGACCAATATCTTCGTAAAAATGTCAGGAAAGTGTTTACCTTCGATGCCGGTCATTTTTGGACGCTCCAAAGACTTTATAGTGTCAAACTTTCGACCGGCGAGCATCATTTTCGACGGCCAGATAAACGCGCATATCAAAACAAATACGTTACGTTCGGTTAAATTCAAACTTGTGAAGATCGGACAATTTTGCGTGACAGATGGCGTATCAATCGCCACGAAACAACGCACTTTGTAGAAAGAGATCATTCGTAAAAAGAGATTCATTGTGGTGGTGAGATTCAGAAACAACACAACCGAACGAAATTCGAACCATTTCTCGGTTTTTGTTATTAGATCCTCATTTTTTATCACAATTCAACGGTGAGCAGTTGGTTGTCGTAGATTTTTCAGAAATGGAATTTCGATCGTAAAGTTTTAGTTATTATCATGATTTTTCATCAGCAATTTCGTTGTTTGCTTCGCGCAACTTCACAGTTACAGAAAGTGGGGGCTGGAAGCGCGTGGAACGCAAACAAGGAGCGAGCGATGACAGTTCGTCGCATTACGACGAATGACAGGCAATATTCAAACGACATGACAAACGACACAAATCCGTCGAAATGATATTAAAAATCACATGAATCCGTTTATCAAGAAACTATTTAATGTCAAAATCCATGAGTCCGAATGCGAGCGTAATTTTCGTACACAACTGATTGTTGCAACGTTAAAAAGTACGCTATGGAATGAGGCAGTGTTTTGTCTTTTATTGATTCGATCTCCGCAGCAGTTTTATACATTCGTCTCATCTTTTTATAGCAACAGGCTTCGTAAAGATTTAAAATTTAAAGGAGACAAGTATTTTTACACGTACAGGGACGACCCATTCAAAGCGATCGAAACAATTGAAGATTCGTCGAGATGTGGGAAACAGGATTCGGTACGGTAATTCTGCCGACTGTTTCGACACTCGTTGTTTTTGTGATTACGGTTAATCTCATCAAATATCTCATGGGTGATTCTCACCTTCAATTGAGAGACGTTTCCGAAGAACATAACTGGACAACCATAGCAGGCAACAACAAGGTAGTTTTACACTTTATTTCATGCCTAAAATCCATTTGATTAATAACCAACAAAAAAAAACAAATTCAATCAGAATTTGCAATTTTCCTTTTCTTCCAAAATTACCACCACAAATCGAAAAAGCTTCTATTTCGTGAGTCCATCAATATCATTCTCACAAAAAATGTTCGTTAATCTGAACCAATAATCGTTGAGCTGGATGTAAACAATATTCATTCTGATTTTTGAACCTTTTGTTATCATCTCACGTCTAATTAAATTTCCCTCGTTATATCAACAACCTGTCAAATTACCTGAAAGTAAAAAAAGTCACAAGTTTTCTCAAGGATCGGCAGTTTAGAAATTACCGTCTTTTCAAAAAGTCTACATTTTTTCCAGGCACATTATTGCAGTATTTGCGAAGCTCTCATTCTGAATATGGACGGTGTGGTATGCGATTCTTGCGGAGTGTGCTCGGATCGTGGTTGTATTAAAATCGCGGACAAGAACCTGAAATGCAAAGCAATTACGCTGTCGCACGACCAGCCGATGAAACATCATTGGGTGCAAGGTGAGAATTCCAAATTTGTCAAAATCAAAGATTTTCATCGTGAAAATTCAAGCACATTCCAGTTTGCCTGTGGAAAAATATTTTTCTTTGCTATTTTCCAAAAGCCCTGGAACTTTGCGAATGGAGATAGAGGGTGAAAATTTGAATATTTCTTTCAGGCAATCTCCCGCCGCTAGCAACGTGCGACGTCTGTCATGACGAGTGCGACACGGAAGTCGGGCTAGTGGATTATAGTTGTTGCTGGTGTCAACGTTGTGTCCATCGATCTTGTAGGTCTTCGACTTCGACGGCAAGTCCTGATTCTCTCACTCGTTCCAGCAAAACTGTTTTTCATTCGTTTTTGCAATTTTTTCAAGTCGTTTTCCTTCTAATTTGATTTTGAAAGAGTGGAGAAGAAAAATTGTTGGTTTTTTTCTGCAGGAATGTGATTTTGGGCAGTTCAAGTTGATGATAATTCCACCGGGAAGTTTGGATGTCGTGAACAAACGTAGCACGATGAGACGTCGATTGCGACTTCGTTCGATCATTCCGCCAGTTTGGCCGGATTGGAAACCGCTCATAATCGTTGGTACGGCTTGAAAAAGAAAAAAGCGTACAGAATCCTGGAATTCCCTTAATCTTCATTCCGGAAATCCTTTAGACTTGTTTAAAAGAAAAAACAAACCGAATCCATCTCGAAGCAGAGGAGCAGAAAACTAAAAAAAAGTAAATAATGGAAAAATGTTTAGCTAACCGGAAGTCGGGGAACAACGACGGCGCTACGGTATTGTCGATGTTTCGTCGGTTCGTGAATCCGGCCCAGGTGGTCGATCTCTCGGAGCGGGATCCGGTGGCTGCTCTCGAATGGTGTCGCTTGCTCGGTGAAAATCCCTGCAACGTTCTGGTGGCCGGGGGTGACGGAACGATCGCTTGGCTCCTTAACGCCATCCATAAACTACGACTAAAGGTAATTGCTCGCCCGATGATTATAAAGTAATTAAGAAAAAAAACGCACATGGCAAAGTCCTCGGAACGGAACAGGACAAATGTTGTACGTCGTCAAATGTTTGCATCGTACGCCAACGAAAAGAAAAACAACAACAAACAAACAAACGAACGATTAACAGCCCGTGCCATCCGTTGCGATTCTACCGCTCGGCACCGGCAACGATCTCTCTCGAGTCCTCGGATGGGGCAAGGGCTACTGCTCCGATCTCGAAGCCACTGAAATCTTGCATCGGGTACAAACAGCCCAACCCATAAAACTGGACAGGTAGCAATCAAAATTATTCACTTCCCATCGATTTTCGAAATCATACAATTTATCGACGACCCTCAAACGCTAACGATGGCTCATTTGTGCCTCGGCCAAGTCGTAAAAAATGTCTGCACGTTGCGCTATATTTTGGATGAAATTGTTATTAACCCTGCCTAGACACACATGGGTCCTGCCGTTTTTTACTGTACTTGGTCTCGTTTAAAAAATCTTAAAAATTCAAACAAGTAGTTTTGGATCTATAGAAAGAGAGCCTGCACCGGGTGATTGGATTTTTTTTTTTTTCACGATCGTTATTTAATGCTAATCTATAGGAAAAACGAGAAATTCACGCCAAGCGCTGAATGGGCTGGGCACCTCAGACCCATGTGTGTCTGCGGTGGGTTAAAATTTTTTGTTCCGATTTATAATTTAGTCAAGGGTCCAAAAAAGGCAAATGAGTTTTTTTCAGATTTTTAAAAAAATTTTAAATTGATGAAATAAGCCAAAGAAACGAACGAGCCATCGTTAGTGTTTTAACAGTTGCTCCATGACGAGGGTTCAAAAATTGAATTCCGAAGTCGATATCATTGGAAATTTGGCTGATGGAATAATTTTCAAATGAATTTTCTTCAGATGGGCAGTTACTATAAAACCGGATACGAGAAGTTTGGGCTTCAGAGGTTCGCAGCAACGTTTGTTCATGTACAACTACATGAGCGTCGGCGTTGATGCCCAGGTCACCTTGAATTTCCATCGTACCAGAGAAAGTCGTTTCTACATTTTTAGCCACAGAATATTTAACAAGGTCAATTTTCATTCTCATTTGTGTTCGTGAATTGTCGTGTCGATCGAAACGAGCCGAATCGTTGATTTTCTTGAATCCAGTTGCTGTATCTTGGCTTCGGGACCCAACAAGTCGTCGAGCGAGAGTACAAGGATCTGGACAAGAGAATCGAGGTTTACCTGGACGATAAACTAGTCGAGCTGCCCTCGATAGAGAGCATCGTTATTTTGAACATTCCGTTTTGGGGTGCTGGGGTGAAACTCTGGGACATGGGTCTCGAAGGTAAAGATAACAAAGTTTCATTGATTCCGTCAACATTTTCACTCTATTATTTGAGGTGATTTTGTGCTTGAAAAAAAAAAGCTCGTCGTGAAATAAAGTTTTTTCTGATTAATCAGGAACCGAAGGTGTGGGCGTGCAAAGTATTAGCGACGGAAAATTGGAAGTCGTGGCGATTTATTCGTCTTTCCACATTGCCCAGCTACAGGTGGGACTTTCGCAGCCTCATCGCATCGGCCAAGCGCACACAGTCAAGGTAAAAGGTTTCCAATTCTCACGAAATATTCATTCGTTCATTACTTTGTTCATTTGTTCATTAATTATTTATTTATTCATTAATTCCCTTATTTATTTGTTTAGGTTGTTTATTCATTTATTTATTTGCTCATTTGTTGATTTATTCGTTTATTTGTTTATTTAATTATTTATTTAATAATTCCTTGTTCATAGTCGCATGTAATTTCCAAAGACTCGAACGATTTTTTCAACATCAATGAAACAATCAAAATAAGAAATAAATTCTTGAATAGATTTGCGAAAGTTGGGAAAAGAAAAAACTGAATTTCTGAAATTGTTGGTAAATGGATTTCTCGATGATGTTGGAAATTGATAATTTTGAAGGGACTGAATATTAAAATGCTGCAAATTATTTAGGTGAGGCTACTCGACTCTTGTGCCGTCCAGATCGACGGAGAGCCTTGGCATCAGAATCCCTGTGAGTTCTCAATCTCGCACTGCAATCAGGCATCGATGCTCAAGTGTTTCGAGTGAAGATGGGGAAAAAAATTGCAACGACGAAAACGTAACGATGACCAGAAGTTCAATTAATCTCGATGAAACGAAACATTCCTCGCGCACCAGAAATTAGTCCGTGTTTGACTCGTGCCAAAACCATCCCGAAATTTTCGTATCGACGTATTCGCAAACGTACGTAAAAATGTCAATCATCATTTCCACGTTGAGTAATTTTCCGAAACTATCGAAAATCATTCCGAACCAAAAGTTTTATCAAACTTTACCAAATCATTCCAACGTATGATTATTAACTCGAAGCCAAATGAAAAGTACTTAACGTTCCACCGATACTTTCGCGATTTTCTTCTTCCGGAAACGCTCCAGGCAAAAAATTTGCAATCTCAATTGTGCCTGCTGTTACAGGGATCACTCGTCTAGTCATAACACACGTTTCCAAACGTATTGTATTACGTCCTTTAAATTAAGAATACTTTAGTTCTCACCTTGAAATTCTATACACGTTGATTAAGAGACTGTAACTGAGAGGAATTTGTTACACGATTCATTTTCCTTCGATTCTGTACAGGATGACCGGAAATAATAACTTATTGTGACAGAAACTGAGTTTTTGCATAAAAAATTTTCTTCGGCATCGAGTTGAAGGGGAACCTGCTTCCTTATTTTTTTTACGAAGTCACCAATTTTTCCATGGTTAACCCTTCGAGCGCACACTTCCTATAAGTGAGTCTCGGGTCAATCTGACCCAAGGCGTTTTTTAAATCGTTGTATTCCGGAAAATATGCATTTTTGGTTTTTCTTTTTGTAAACACGTTTTTCTATTTTTTTTTCGAAAACATGAAATAAATAAATAATTAAATATGGAAATTAGTAAACTAATAAATAAATCTTTCTTTTCATATTCGCATTTATTCATCTCTTAATTTGAATACATAAATAAATAAATTAATCAATCAAATGCTAATTAATTGGTGCCAGAAAATGCTTGGGGTCAAAACAATCCAGTCTGCATTCGAAGGGTTAAATATAAATAATTAACTCAATTTTATTATTCGATAATCTAATTTTTTTCTTGCCCTCGATCGAGGTTTTTTTTCTCTCCATACGATGAAGTTAGAGAGACGGAAAGTAGAGATTGAAGTGGAAACAGAAAACGTCACACGATAAATAGCGAAAATCAGCAATTGCTGTTAAAGTCGATGAATTTTCAGGAAATGGCAGTTTTCTTTTTTTTTTGTTGCTTTTATTGAATTAATTCGGTTAATTAAAGGCCAAAGACGCTGTGGATAAACTGAGGAACATGTGTAGATGTGCGCTTAATTCACGATAAGTCTTGTGTGCTCTTACGCGTATTTACCAAGTCGACGAAAAAGCCACCGATTAATTCTGTATGTAATTGTGAGATCTAAGTGGGAGCACAACCCAGGCGCAAGGTTTTTTGTTGTTGTATTTCGACGTCTCTGCGGTTTCAGTGAATTTGTGTCTTTCGCGAGAGGCGAGCCGCGTATTTAGCTCGATCGCGCTTGTTTCTACTACTTTTGCTTTGTCGCATTGAGACACCGGGAGACTCGAACGATTGGCAAACCGATACGCTGTCAAGGGAGAGTCTAGGATGACTCTCGCTGTCGAACATCTCGTTTCTTCGTTTCTCCTGATGACGATTCTCGGATTAACACCAGCCATTGGGGTCTCTACGAAATTGTGAGTCTTCTTCTTGCGATAAAACTCTTGCTCGACTTTTTTTTGAAGGTTTTTTTGCTTCATGATCTAAAGAAATAAAAAGCACGTCTTTAGTGTGATTTTTCGTTCGGAGGCTGAGCCTCGATGTCATCGATTTTCTAACAAGAAATAATTCGAGGACTCGATCACAAAAATTTCCTAATCCGCAATTTGTTCAACAATCAGTAACGATGCTCGTTAATGATTCTTTCCTAATTAGAATATTGAGACGACAATCGTGTTCATAACGATGCAATCATTTTTACTTTATCGTTGTACACAACGATGCTATAACGTCGAGGCCAAATTCGACAGTTGGGATGCATCCTCACGATCGATATTTCGATACTCAAGCCTTGCAACGTGGTCAAAAATGATCTGAGTCTTTTCTTTGGTTCAAAATGTTCCCCGTCCGCTATATGAAGATGCACCCGGACGTTATTTTCTTGATTTTTCATAACGAAGACTATGAGTCGGTGACGAAGTTTCATTTGGCCAGAATTTATTGAGAAAATCTGCACGACTCCAAAAGTTATGAAGCAAAATTTTCTCTTAGAATCGTTTTTTTTCTACTCCCAGGATTTTTTTTGTTTCGTTCGATTTTTTTTTCATGAAAACGTTTCGAAACACGAATTGTTGTGTACTTTCCGAATCACCCTTGAAACACTCCGAGTCGTTACATACGCCTGATCAAACGTGTCATGTAAATTGGCTTCCATAATAATTATTTCGGTGTAGCCGGTGAATATCATCGCAACTGGTACGTGAAAAGAAAAGCCACGATCTTGTCCTACTATTAATTCAAAAGAGTCAACGTAGAATTGGATCGTCGCACATTATCTGAGACGCACGTGTTACTTGGAATCGTGACAGATGATAGTCGACTCGAGACTAAAATCCTTCGTGTCAAAACTTTCGTGTCACTCTCGTTTGAGCCGAAAGAAAAATTGAGGCGAGACAAAATGCGGTGACGAAGAAAATAGTGGAAATTGAGCAGAATGCAAAATCGAGTTAATTGCGAATCAAGCAATTGGAAAAATAAAAACGACTCGTAAACCATTAAATTTATCGTCGAGGCCAAACAGATTTTCGTAACGGTTCCCAGTGCTCTGAGCGTTTCATCGCAAAGTCGAAAAAAAAGAGAAGGAAAAAATTGAAGAAACTTTGTCTTAATGAACCATAACTCGCGTTTGGCCTCGCTGTCTTTCTGTGTTTTTTTTTTTTTTTCAAGACCACAAGATTATCGTAAATCGTCGTGAATGCCAAGAAGAAAAAAAAGCCCGTAATAAATTTTTGGTTAGCCACAAAATCGTCGTATTTGTAACTCGGAACTGCATATCGTTGATGGAGAATCACGAAAAAAGAGGAAGAAGACAGAATGAGAGAGAGAGAGAGAGAGGGAGAGCGATTCGAAGGACTAATAGAGTTCACGCGGTCCTCCGTGCTCGATCATCCATGCCATCGACACTCGGTACCCGGAACGTTTGTTTGGGTACGACTTGGAAATTAAATCAAAAGGAAAACTGATAATTGGAGCGTAGGAGACGACAAAACGAAAAAAAAAAACAGACTCCATTTTCGAATGAAATCCCTTGAAAATAATAAATTAATTATTCATCCCGAAGGTCGATCAGTAGAATTAAGAATTACAAACGCTTGAACCCTCGGGCCCGGACCATGGGACGTCGCGAGCTTCCAGGTTTGGCTTCGGAAACGACGAAAATGATTTCCAATCAAAGTCTGTTTCATGTTTTTCCTATTCCCTAGGAAACGTCGTAGTACATTTTTTTTTCTCAAAACTTGTTTGCGAAAGAGGCATCGAAAAAGCATGTCCCGACTATGTCAACGGGAGAATATTTAAGGGCAATAAATTAGCCTCATGCGGAGACCGATAAAGGTCTCGAAATTTATTATAACCGGAGCTGATAAAATCGTCCGATTTTCTCAGCTTCCCTCTCCATCTCTCTCCCGAGCAAAAAAAAACAAACGTCGCGATTTTTAGGCGACGTAACTAACGAAGTTCGTGGCTGACCCATAAAAATTGTGGGCGGTTTCGAAATTTCAACATAACAATAATTTCCTGTATGGAATTTAATCGCGTTTCTCATCGCACGTGATTTTCATCACATTTCATCGCACAAACACTCCTCCCTTTTCCCCGGCACGTGAATCACTGTGTCAAGCAAGAAATATATCTTCGTAGGCAAATGCTTTTATCTCGTGACTCAACGAGCTTCGTATAGTCATTTTTACTCCTCGATTGAGTTGCGTGAAAATATTAATTCGCGTCTGGGACGTTGACCAAAGTCAAACAAGTGTCGTCGATATTTAATCCCTCCGAATGACGTCGGCGATAAACACAAAAACAAGTTTATGCTTCTTCACTCCTTCGTAATCGTCGCCCCTATTCTTTCAACCCTCGCACCTTACTCACGTCCAAGCAATTCTGTGTTTTTTATTATGATGTCAAAACAAAAAATGCTGAAATTACTTTATTCAGCCAGTAAATTAATCGAAACTTCGTACTTGAATAATTTAATATTTGCTGCGATTTGGAGCCACCCCTCTGGCCTTAGAATTCTAAGGACCGACCTTCAATATTTATTGTTGATAAAACTCGAAGCTTTCATGGACACAGTGTCTCGAGAACTTTTTGTACGTCGATTGTAGAAAAAAAAATGACATTTTTTTTAATGCGTAAAATAAATGAAGCGTCATGCTGGCAGCTGCTGAATCACGTTCCTTCGAAATGCAGAACAATGCTGTAGTATTTCCTCAGGACATGCTCCGCCCTCGCAAGCATCTGAAAAACTTCATTCGCTAAAAAAAAAACCAACGAAACGGTGAGGTTGTTTGTCTGCGTTTCGTAGGTATAGGTATGAAAATGTTATTCGGAAATTTCATTTTCTTCCGAAACTTGAAAATTGACCGGAAAAAAATTGAATTTTTTGGGGTAATTATGATTTCAATGAACGAAATCGTTACTGCGTAAAAAATAGAAATTCGGGAACAATGAAATTGAAGTTTTGGAAAATTAGTTATTTAAAAAATGGCAGTGAATTATTTTTTAAGATTAATCTCGAAAATAAACCGGGAATTACGATGTTTATTGAAACGGCTAATTAATGTATTTGCCAGCATAGAATTGAAAAGTAATTATTTATCGTTATCGCAGACGTTCGAGAGGCTCGACTCGGTGCCCTTTAAATCTCAGGCACTTCAAGTTCAAATATTGCCCGTGATAAGAAGAAGAAGAAGCGGCCCCGATACGGGAGCGAAAAATAAAGCGTTTGTGTGGCAAATAAATACACAGGCGAGAAAATTGTTATCCGGCGGCGCTTTGTGCACGTCCGCGTGACACAAGAATTTTTTCTTTCTCTCTGACGATTTTCAGTGACGAGATTTACGAGTTCATTGTGTTCGTTCAATAGCTCAATGTGTCGCGTATTAATAATTCATCGAATATTTCGCTAAATCGTCATCGCGTCGCGAACCACGCAACATGTGACGAGATCGCCTTTTCCGCGCACTTTAAGTTTGCACTTATGTCACTTCAGGCAACGCAAGCGCCTGCCTTTGCCACAGACAAACAATGCGAACAATGCCAAGTTTTTCTCTCGACAGCTGTTGCATTTCAATTTCACGGATATGAACTTGGTAAACAGACGAAGAAAAATAATTTTTATTTTCATCACTCCAACCTTGAAAACTGGGATGTTCCCTGACCTTGTGATCGGCCCAAAATAAGGTCATAGGCCAACAAAATAAATGTCAGCACGAAAACTTACAAAACAAATTTTCTATGATTTTTTTTTAAATTTTCCTACGAATTTCCCTCTTGCCACGAACCTGGGCCATTCGTTAGTTCCGAAAGTTTCGAAATCAAGTATCGTAAGACGCTCGATTAGTTGCCTGAGTGCGAGGCAAAAAGATTCTCATATTTTTCTGAGACTTTAGATTAAAAAAAAAAACAACGAAAATTTGACCCTATCGGAGAAAAATGTGCAGCGAAGCTTTCCGAAGATCTGGATGGCGGATCGAGCGCCCTGATCGTCACAATTTCGCAAAAATTGTTTCATTGATTTGTTTTTTCAGCGATGGAAGTTGTCCTGCGATATCCATGGCGAGTACCTTGACTCAGACCGAGCTTTTGCAGGAGCTCACTAAT
Source organism: Hyposoter didymator (assembly GCA_037952995.1). Taxonomy (NCBI): domain Eukaryota; kingdom Metazoa; phylum Arthropoda; class Insecta; order Hymenoptera; family Ichneumonidae; genus Hyposoter; species Hyposoter didymator. The sequence continues at coordinate 2,822,266 of JBAJMU010000009.1, forward strand.
GATTGTCGGTACGATAAAATGGTTCGACCCCCTGGAGAATTTAACGCGAGTGATCCGACTATCGTAGTCTCCAGAGCTTACATATACACCATCAAATCCAACATGGCAAAGACACTGGTTATTATTTATTCCAATTTGTTAAGTTACGATAACAAAAAAAACAAAATTATCGATATTTTTGGCAATTTTTTCGATTGTCTCCTTTCTGGGATATTTTATTTTTTTATTTTGAGTTGAATTCAATTTTCCAAAAAAATATTTTAGTGTTCGAAGTTTCTTAAAGTTTCGTCAAAATATTTTCTTTCTTGCAAATTCGACGATCGATCTGCTGGCTGGAACTTTTCGTAGAGAGAATCTTGGCGAAAATAAATTTCAAATTTTTCGACTTTCATGGAAAATATTTTGAATTAATGAACGAAATGTTTGAAAAATAGTTGGAATTTAGTTGATTTTGTCTCCTTCAGGTGTATGCAAGCCTTTAATTCGAATTTCGCTCTAATTAGTGATTGAATCATTGAAACTTAACGAATGAGTATCCGAATGAATTCTCGTGGGTGCAGGACTCTGATGATCAGCTCGATTCGTATTGTTTTTAGCAATTCGACGTGCACATGATGCTGCAATTTCGTTATCTTGATCCGCGCTTAAAATATTCTGACATTGCGCCTGGTTACACGCAAATCTTTGGAGGTCAATCGGCCCACGACTTAATATGGACACCGACCGTATTCGTTGCGAACGAGCGCAGTTCCGTCATAATGGGGAACAGCGTTAAGGATCTCTTGATATCGATCGACCCCTCGGGAATGGTCGTTCTGAATACGAGGTCAGAAAATTTCCCAAATTTCTACATTCTCTCTCATCCAATGACTTGTATTTTTTTTTCATTAACTAATTAACAAATTATTTCATTACAGATTGGAAGCGATACTGAACTGTGGCCTGCGTTTGGAAAAATTTCCATTTGACGTGCAGGAATGTCCCTTGGTTTTTGAGAGCTGTACGATTTTTATTTTTATTTCACTCAATCAATGAGAAAGCTTTCACTTGAGAAATCTTTTTTTTTTTAAACGTTTTTTTTTAGCCCAAATGCGTTTTTTTTCCCAATCCTTCATTCGTTCGGTTCAATTTTGTGGAAAAGGCCTTTGAGAGAATTCACAAGAGAGTAATTAATTGTCTTTTGAATGAAATCGAGCTCGTGAGGTTTTTTTTTCTTTTCTTGGTAAACGTTTTGGTGTATTTTGAAGTTTTCGTTTTATTTTTTTTCCAAGGGACTCATAACGTGCAAGAAATGAAACTGGACTGGGACGAGGCACCGATTGTCCTGGCTGATGAATTGCATCTTACGGAATATCGACTGGTTGAAAAATGGGTCAACTCGTCCGCGGTCTCTTACACTGCGGCTCAACAGCACTACGGCCACTTTGGTAATTGAGACTCGTTGCTATTTGTTAACAAGAGCGCCACGTAATTTGTGGCATTTTTTTCCGAGGAATTATGAATATTTTTTCGTATTTATTTAGTAACAATAATTTGTCCTCCGTTTTCTAGTAATTTTGCTTCCTTTTTATTTTCTCCCTCGTTTTTATTATTTTCTATTATTTCGTTTTACTGCTCAAACGTTTTGCCATGGTTCGTCGCTACAATCTGGACTCGAGCAATGAGAATTACTTTCCTGAGAAATTTGTTTAGTGTTTCGTTTGAATTTTTTCATTGCAGCTGGAAATTTTAGCTCCATAAGCATCACTTTCAAATTGGCTAGAGAAATGGGCTTCTTTATGATGGATTATTACATACCCTCGATACTGATCGTTGTCATTTCTTGGGTGTCGTTCTGGCTGCACATGGACGCAGGTCCACCACGAATTGTTCTTGGTAAGTTGTCAGAGTCATACGAGAAATTCATCGAGAGACAAAGCAACAGAAGAAGGCGTTCGAGGAACCGGAAACGCATCAGCAATTTTCAGTTTTCTGAACAAACGAAAAAAAGGGAAAAGAATGAGACAAAGAGGACGAAGAGCGTTTTTTACAGTAACTAGAAATTTGAAGAAATAAAATCGATGAGCCAGAGCCTTGGATTTGCTTTTTCAGGAACAAACACCATCCTGGCCTTTATGACGCTTGCCTCGAAGGTCGAAAATTCTTTGCCCAAAGTGTCGTACATCAAGGCGAGCGAGATATGGTTTTTGGGATGCACGATTTTCCTCTTCGCTGCGATGGTTGAGTTTGCTTTCGTCAACACGATTTATCGAAGGAAGTGAGTCAACATTTTTCTGGCAAATTTCGAAAAGTCAGTCCTTCCGAAAAACCCACGAATGTTTCTCATAACTTTATCGTTTCCTTTAGAAAAAACGTGCCTTTGAAAAAGGTCAACAGCAAATACATCCTGAAATCGACCCTCACGCCACGCCTTGCCAGGAAACAATTCCACAAAAATACGACTGGACTAGAAAGATCGCGATCGTGGTCGTCTCTTGATAACGCAAACTCGATGGAGCAAGATTACACCTACCAAAATTATCTGACGGTCCACGTGAGTACAATTAAACGTAAATCACAAAACAAACAATTTCACGTTCAGTCTATTTTTTAATTTTATGATTTTTGTCGAAATTTGAGAAATTTTGAGTTTTCCAAAAAATCGTCTGACCGCTTTAGTTTTTGCAAAATTTGAGTGTACTCGTTACTTTTTAAATGAATTGTCGAAATTATTTTCAAAAATACGAATTCTACGACATTTTGAAATTTTCAAAATTCCGAAAATTTTCAAATTGCGTGCTAATTTTTTTTTTTTGCTCGTGTTAATTATTTCCCAGAGTTTTCCCAGCACGATCAACATCCCTTCGGTGAAGATAGAGGAGGACGAGAAGGAGAAGGATTTCTCGAACGGTAGCGTTTTGACGATAGACTCGAATCCGCCGCCAGCCCCGCCTCCGCCGCCACCCAAGTCTTTCGCCCGGAGACCAACCCTCGCGAAGCTTCACAACTTTACGACAATGACGCCTCAGCAAATTGCACAATGGATAGACAAGCGGAGCAGAATAGTTTTTCCCGCTGCTTTCCTCATATTTAATATTTTGTACTGGTCGTTCATTTGGATTTGAAACAAGCGAAAATGGTCGGAATGCGAAAAATTGTTCGCTCTGCTTTCCCACGAGATTTCTTTAGTTGAACGAGTTAATTTTTTTTATTAAGCTCTGAAATCTGCGACGATTCCGTTTCGCGATACGACCAGGTCCCACAGACCCAGTGTGTGCGAGCGGCAACAACACGTGCGAACTCTCGAGGCTGCGTTTTGTAAAAAAAATAAAATAAGTAATTTATGAATAAAAATCGACGTTCACTCGATTTTCCCAGTGTCAGTTTTTCTCGTCCAGCGTTCCCTCGATTTTTATACTAGAAAATGAAATCATAATCGACTGCGCAATTGAGAGTTTTTAATTTTCAATCATTTATGGAAAAGGATCGATATTTTTATGGGGTTTGGCCTGATATTGTCGTCCCCATAATTGGATGTTGTTTTATCGATAAAATGCGACTGTTTCGCGTCTGAAGAACTAAGCACCCCTTGTTTTTTCCTAGAATTTTGTCCCCGTATGTTTTTTCATATTTTTTCTGTTGGAGGTTCGCGTTCGCAGCCCCTCAACGAGCCCTCACTCGGAGGTTCTCGCGTGTTGAGTACTCCGGAAGGAGATTGTGATCTGTTGGACGAGGATTGGTTAATTCCTTCACAAACGCTTTGGCGATAAAGGTATGGAGAGGAAAGCCAAGGGTCAGTCTCGCGTCGAGGTGAATTTTTACTCGTGCTTTTTGTTTTTGGAACATAATAAAAAAACTTTCGATCGGTTGTTTTTGAGGGGAGGGAGCAGCAGGGGAAGAAATGTAAATGAACATAAAATTTGTTGAGTACGTGGCCAAGGTCAGGCGAATCTCAAGGTTTCGTCATTCGAAGGAGCCAAAGAAGGACGATTTTTGTGTTTACGACTGAATTTACTTGGCGTCCCATGTGTTTCGTGCCTCACGCCAACTTCCAGTTCAATTCTTGACAATCAGTTTTCTTCTGTGTGGGTGAACCAGTTGCTCGTGTGAGTCCATGTTTTTTTCTCTTGTCGCAATATTCCAAAGTTTCTCAAGTTGAAGCTTGCGATAAGCTTTTTGCACAAGAAACTCGATGCCTTTTTCTTCGCTTTTAAACACTCAGAGTCTGGATGAATGTCTCCAGAGAAAAATGAAAACAAAAAAGGAAAAATCGAGTGAAAAATTAACGACAATTTCCTACATCTAAAGAGTTTGGCTTTTCGACAAAATTCCTGAGTCTCGATCGACCTCGAAAAATAAAAAAAATAATTTTCCGACGGGCATCGTTAAAAATTCGATCAAATTAAAAACAAGCAACAAATCCCAAGGTAATTATTCCACGTGATCAACAGAAATGCAAGAAAATTTGGCTCCAACGATTTATTCGAAAATGAAAGTTTCCGATTTTATGCTGAAAAAAAAGAAACTGTAAAAAAAAAAACTCTGCAGGAAAAAAGTTTTGCTCTTCCTATGAGTAAACGTGCGTCCTGACTTGGTGGGAATCGATTTATCGACACGTGGAATATCTTAGTTTTACTCCCGCTTATGTATTGGCACGAAGCTTTTTCTCTGCGATGGAAAAACCCATGGAAATAAGTCCCGTTTTTCTACACACAATAGTACACATAAACGTATTACTCCAATCATTATATGCTCCGTTTCTCATTGTAATATCGATCGCAATGAGCACTTCCGGTCTCGCTTACACATACTCATGTAAATGTAAGTCCACGCATATATAAATATGTAAACAGAACAAGAATTACTGCGGGATATAAAAATCACAGAAAAAAATATGATCCATTTCGTTGAATCAATTAATTTTTATTGCTGAAAAATCGAACGGATGAATAATTTAATAAATAAATAGAAAAAAAAACCAACGTTACAATCCCAACCAATAAGGATAGTGGTAATTTCGTCTTATTCATGGAAAAACTTTTTGTGCAACTTTTGCAATTTTTGTAGGAAAAAGTTCAAATCGCTTCTGCATATTACGTGCATTCGAGCAAAATAGTCTCGATCGAAAATTTCGGCTTATTTTTCAAGTTTTTGGTTTTAATCCGGAACCCCGAAAGATATGCTTTCCAGTCGATCCTAAGTAGAGAAAACTTCGAGTCTGTAGACTTTTACGTGCTCGATCGATCGATGTTTATCTTCAAAATCGAGAAGTTAAACTTTAACAGAAAATCAACTAAATAATAATAAACGATAATATTTTTGAAATAAAAAATAAAGCCGGTGACAAAATGACAAAGAAAAATAATTGCACGAATAGAACTTGAATTTATTCGTATCGCTAAATCTGCCAATTTTCTAAAACTAATGAGAAATCAACATTTTTCGGCTTTTTTTTCCCTGGGAAATGTCATCGCAATGGATTATTTTTCTGTGACAAAAATGTGCTCGTTAATGTAGAGTTAAATACGGAATTGTGTGAGTATAGACGCGGGGTTACGTGTGGGACGGAGGGTGTGATCGAAATTCACGTGACAAGGCGAAGGTGAGGAGGGGGTTGCGAGAGTTGTTCGTAAAATGCCTGCGGTGGTTCGAGGGTTCAGGTGAATGTTTCTATGCGCATTAGCCGCCACGAGCGTGATGCTCTCGGTACACCTGCTTCCCGCTGTTTTACGCGAACACCCGTTGTCGCAATAACGCGTGCGTTTGATGAACGCGAAAAAAAGTGACTCCAGGCGTCGAGTCACGAAATTCATCGAAATCGTTCAAATTTTTCTTAAAAAAAAATAAAAAAATAAATAAAACAAGGAAAACTATCGTTTCATGTCTTCCTGTTCGAATTTCTTTTCGCCTTTCGAATGACAACAATCACAATGTGAAACACAAAGTCCAAGATTTACGATCTTTGGACCGCACAAAGTGTTCTCCACTCGAAATCACTTCCTTATCTCGATCGATTATTGTTCATCGACCTTTCTTCTCTTTTCGGTGCAGTGCCTTATAGTTTTTCTTGTGCTTGCGGAATTGTTTCTTGGTTCCGAATAAATCGGCACGAAAAGTACGAAAATGACGCAATACAGCAGTGGCGGAAGTGTCAGCGGAAGTAGCTCCAGCGGGAGTGTCAGTCGCCAAGAGTTTAAGGATCGGACCGGACGTCCGGTCGAAGAGAAATTGATGGTGAGTGATTTTTCTAAAAAAAAACGTCTTACTCCGCCGATGGTTCTTTATGTTTCTTTGAAGACACGAAATAGTAACGCAAAAAGATATTGAACTAACACATTTTTGCATCACAAATGCAGAAATTATTGGTCCGGGTGCAAAAATGCCGAAAGAAAAAGTTTTTTTAATCGATAGCCTCGAGAAATTTCATTACAAACCGAGTCTCTTTCGAACTTTTCCATGGCGATTAATCCAAGACACGATCGCGGGGGTCATAAGCATCGCGAAAGTGTTTGCTGATCGATATTTTTTTCCATCAGTTACGAGGCTCAAAGGACAATCATGATCAACTCGCGATCAAGCGATCGTATCGAGAATTTTCTTAGAATTTAATGCGTTTCAAAAATGTTCATTCAACTTTCATATGCGACGTTCGTTCATTGCCTTTCGACCAACTCATGGGACAATCGTGCAAACCGGATATACGGGTTATTCGCAAAAATGATATTCAGAATATTTTAAAACTATTAGTTTATGATTTTCATTCGTATATATTCACGGTCTGGCCTTTTGTGCAAAAAAGTCCGATGGATCCTCCGCCTACTGGCGATCGCTAAACTTTTTCCATCGCAAAGCACTCTAAGCCGAAGGTCGTCTTTACACTAAAAAAAACCATGTAGATTCGTATCTTGAGACGCGATTGCGTGTGCATGTTTTTTCTAAGCGTAAGCCGCAACAAACGTGCTATTCGTATATGCAATCTTTCACAGCAATGTTTGGCCGGGTTCGAGGTCGTTCGAACAATCGATACACAAATATATACAGACTGCGTTGGAGCACATGTGGGTGATCGATATTAAGGGATAACACGACTTATCAATTTTCAGATAAATATTTTCAGGACTGAATCATTCTTGTGGCGATACTTGATTAATGGCAAAAACAAACATTCTGAATGTTTATTCCATTCGATCTCGATTCCGAGCAAAACTTCGAAATTACGTCCCGAAGAAAAATCCGCGCAGAACATTCCCAAGAATTCTCGAAAACGTTGTTTTTTTTGTGCAATCGAGTTTTCACGTGGCGTTTTTCTCGATTGAATAAAAGAATCAATATTTCAAAAAATGCTCACGCGGTTTTGTGATTGGATTCGCGTAATTCGAAAGGACATTTTGTTAACAATTTTTTTTTACAGAAATCAATTAAGTGTCGAGCTTGAATATTATAATCCTTTCACTTTTCCTCCGCACTGGAAAAAATTCTTTCGTGCATTTGGACGTTCAGAGTCGCGTTTTGAATTTAACGTCCGCGATAACACGGAATTTCAATATTTCAGGTGGCAGTACGAATTCGTCCTTTAGGCAAAGCGGAGCCCGGCCCGAGAGCCCTCCACGCAATTAATAATAAAGTTTGTTCATCTTTCAATAATTTTGAAATCGAGCCGATAAAGTTTTATTTCTTTTTTTTTTTTAATTAAAATTTTTTCGTTCAGATGGTTATGCTGGAAGATTTGGAAAACGATAAGCAAAAGCGAGGTATACCGAGGCAGTATCTGTACGACATGGTTTTTGGCGAAGATTCTACTCAGGTAGGGACTGAAAATTATGAGATTTATTGAGCGCTGACCAAACTTATCGAATTGAACGAGATGAAAATCGTAATTTTGTGAACGAAAGTGGACAAATTTTTCATAGAAAAAAGAAAATTTTCCACAATCGTAGTTTCTGCGAAAACATTTTTCCTGGAAAATTCTTTTGGGGCGAAAAAAATCCTAATGACGAAAGACTCAATGTGCTTGCACGTCTTGCGTATCTGCGAATAGAGTTTTCTCACGATTCTCGAGTTCCCTTCAGGAAGGAGTCTACGAGAACACGACGAGGCCTTTGGTGCAGGACGTATTGGACGGTTATAACGCAACGGTATTTGCATATGGTGCCACAGGAGCTGGAAAGACTCACACGATGGTCGGTGCACCGAATTCTCCGGGTATAATGGTCCGAGCCCTGAACGACATTTTCCTGCAGTCGAGACGTTCGACCGAGGACGTCGAATTCGAAGTGAGTCGCTTACCACGGAATAAAACTGAATAAAAAAATCGGGAAATCGCGTGAAACGATAATTTTCGAAGAATGACAAAAAAGTGTTCGAAATTTGATCGATGTTTCATAATTATCGAATTCGATGCTAAAATCCTATTAAGGTTAACGTTCCGCTCCTGCGATTGGCGTCACTATCGATCTCGCAATTTTTTTGGCCCTGAAATAATTGCGACGCAGAGACAAACAGTCTCGAGGAGAATTCGATTGAAATGTTTTCTCAGTGTGAGGCAGTAGCTAAGAAAAAATAAGGACGAAGGAGCAAGCAGAAATTCACAATTACGAACGTGAGCTCTGCTTCAGTCTTCTGGCTGGACGATAAGGTCGACCTTTCGACCGGCACCACTCCGGGCTCCATTTTATTTAAAACAATATTGACCCAATTACATAATTGCCTTGACGAGATAAGCCCCTTAAAACCGCGAAATATGAAGATTTATCGTTTGTCTGACCCACACTGATCTGCACTACTGGCCAAGTAGTAAAATCAAGATAAGTCAGACCAAGGAGTAAGGCTTCGTGAAATTCCCCGCTGAGATAGCTCGGATCGCGGTCACTCGTGCATCTGAATAATACGTGCATCTCGGCTGATCGGAAGTCTAGCTGCACTACTTGTGTCACGATGAATGAATTATGCCTTTCTACCTATCCGCTTCCTAATCATTTAACTAGTCGAACCTCATCGGGAAAGAAAACGGAATTGACCGCGTGCACGGAAAACACGAGTAGTCGAACGATTTCTTTTTTTTTTTTTTGTTTTATTATTGAAATTGACGAATTGCAATTTCGAAAATGATCAGCATGAAAAATGACACTTCAGCGATGAATCGGGTTGGAACGTTAACCCTTCGAGTGCATACTGGGTCGTTGTGACCCCAACAATTTTCTGGCACCGATTGTTTGGCGTTTAGTAAAAAAAAAAAACACAAAATGCATATTTGCCGGAATCCAACGATTTGAAAAACGCCTTGGGTCAAATTGACCCACGATGCAGTGTGCAGTGAAGGGTTAACATTGGACGATGGAAAAACTGAGATTTATTTGACAAAAGATTGGAATGGAATTATCGAGCTTTTAATTAATTGAAAAATAAATTTTCGTTTTTCGTGCAACTTTCTCAAACAGATAATTCGAAAGTAATCGTTGAAAAACTGTGCTGTTGGTCGATTTCTCATTTAATCAAATTTTAGGTAACAATGTCCTACATGGAAATTTATAACGAGAACATTCGAGACCTGTTGAATCCAAGCTCCGGGTATTTGGAGTTGCGTGACGATTCACGAGGTCGTAACGTTCAGGTGACCGGCTTAACCGAGGTTTCCACGAGTTCTACCGAAGAGGTCAGTGACTCGGAGCTCCATTTATTCTCAATCATTGCAATTATGTTTCATTTGATCGAGACAAAGGGAAAAAACGGGGGAGGAAAAAAAAGCGTAATTTTGCAGGTCATGAAACTCCTACACAGAGGAAACATCGCTCGAACCGTTGAGCCAACCGCAGCCAACGAAACCTCGTCCCGAAGTCATGCACTGCTAAGTGTTATAGTCAGACAAACTATACGTCCTTCCTCCAGCGACCTCAGACATCGAGCGAGAATTAAGTACGGAAAACTTTTCATGATCGATCTGGCTGGCTCCGAACGTGCTAAACAGACTAAAGTAAGTTTCAAACTCTTTGCCAACTTTTTCTAACATGCCCATCAACTTTTCGTCAACGAATAATCAATTTTTCGTGCAAATATTCTGCTAAAAATAGTTACGATGAAAAAAAAGAGCAAACAACTTTCCAATGCAGTGTATTTTTGCCGAGGGTCTTTCTGACCCCATTTTTTTTAAATTCAACTCTTTGCCAACTTTTTGTTACATGCCCATCAACTTTTCGTTAACGAATAATCAAATTTTGGTCAAATATTCTGCTAAATGTAGTTACGATAAAAAAAAAGAGCAAACAACTTTCCAATGCAGTGGATTTTTGCCAAGGGTCTTTCTGACCCCATTTTTTCCAAATTTCACATTTTTTCAATTTTTTGTTAGATACCCATCGACTTTTCGTTGACGAAAAGTCAAATTTTTATGCAAATATTTTGCTAAATATAGTTGCGATACAAAAAGGAAAAAACAATTCCCTGCTAAAGTGGATTTTTGCCAAGGGTCTTTCTGACCCCATTTTTTTCTTCATTTGTCATCGTATTTTTTTCGTATTTTTTTTTCATGAAAATTTCTTCCAACTATTTTTTTATTCGATTAATTCTTGTAATGAAAAAATAAAAAATTCCCACAGAATCAAGGTAAACGCCTTCAGGAGGGTGCTCACATAAACAGATCGTTGCTGGCCCTAGGAAATTGCATAAATGCGCTTTCGGGTGGTGCGCGTTATGTTAATTATCGAGATTCAAAATTGACGAGATTACTGAAGGACGCTTTAAGCGGTAACTGTCGTACGGTGATGATAGCACACGTGTCGCCTGCTTCAGTCCATCGGGACGAGAGTAAGAATACTTTAATTTATGCTGACCGTGCAAACAGAATAACGAACAAAGTCGAGCGTAACATCGTCGACGTGACGTACCATGTTTCCCAATACCGAGACATAATTAGCGACCTCAAAAACGAGATTTCGAGACTACGAAACAAAATGCGAGAGCCTGACAAATCTCAGGAAAACGGTGAGCCAGAGATTAAAAAAGTGGGCAACACTCCGAGAAACAAAAGCCCCGATCTTCGGTCTTTGAGAGAGAAAATCGTTTCGGCTTTCAAGGAACAAATGAGGCTCAGGTAATCACCTTGAATTATCTATTTTTTTACAAACTTTTTCGTTCCCCAAATCACTTCAAGGAAAACTGCCTTGTCGCATAAAAATCCTTCATTTTCGACGAGTCGTTTTTTTCTAAAATTCTAAATTCTGATCAGACGGAAGCTCATGGAACTGGACAGTCATCTCTTGGGACTGAGCATAGCCGCCGAGCAGCAACACTCGATTATTTCACACTGGGAATCCCGCAACAATAAATTGTACAAAGCTTCCAGAGAGTCATCGATGGCCCGACGTCCTGGGACGGATACACAGTTCGAGGAAGCTGACGATGGTGCGAAAACCCATAAAAATATTAACCTCATTTCAACGGCTTCCTATGATCAAGGAATTATTTCCAAAAAAAAAAAAAAATAAGAAGCAAACGACGAAAATTTACGATTTTTTTTGTTTACTTCATATTTTCGATTTTCTAGATTTACTCGACGATCCCGAGGAAGAAGAAGTTGCGGTGCAACAGGCGTGGGTCGAATTAGCTGAGATAAACAAAGAACAGGAACGATACGCCGAGCTGAGAGCGATCGCTGAACGAGAATTGGAAAGCTGCAGACAGAGGAGCGCTTCCCTGGAAGACGTAATTTTTATCCGCAATAAAAAATTTTTAAAAATTTCTTTAAAAAAACATGTAAAAACACTCGAAGAGCATAAATCGAAGGCCAAAATAACTTCAACTTAGTGGAAGCCATTGAATTAACGATGAATGATTAACAGGAATTACCAGCTCGAATAAATTCGGACGAAGAACGTGAACTTTTGACTCTGATGCTTCGGGTGCACGAGCTCGAGGCTGACAAAATGATGTTGCAGAGCGAAAGATTGGTAAAGCAACACGAGCTGCGTCGTCGAGAGTTACTTTTGTTACGTTACGATCGCCAGAGACAAATATCCGACGAAATTATAACGAGGCAGAGGAGAATAATGGAGGGTGTGTTACTGATTCTCATTTTTTCAAATTGACCAAAAAAAATGCTTGCAAATTAGCCAACTGTGCTGTTTGGATTTTGATCGTGAATTTCCATTGAATTTTTGCTTTTCCTTTCGTCACAACGATCACCTTAATCGCGTGCTAAGAACAAAATAAATTTCGTTTGATTCAGATGGACGAATGGTGCTTCCCCCTGACCTTCAGGACTTGTACGCAATGTATCAGCAAGAAATTCACGCTGCAGCTTACAACGACAGCAATTTGGGTGACCTGAGTGTCTCGTCAATGATTTTTGGTAATCGACTGCCGCCTATATCACGAGGAATGAATTTCGAAGTTGTGAACGATGATTCTCGAATACCCAGCAGGTAATTTTTTGCTTCCAAATGATTTTCTTCCAATCGCTGTGAGGATGAACAACCCTTCAAGTGCATACGGGTCGTTCAGACCCGAGTCATTTTCTGTGACCAATTGTTTGGCATTTTAAACAAAAAAACGTCTTTACAGAAAAAATCGAAAAAAGCATATTTACCGAAATACAACGGTTTGAAAAACGCCTCGGGTCAGATTGACCCGATTATAGGATGTGTGCACTCGAAGGGTTAAAGCTCAAACGATTTTGAGCTCGAACACTCTAAAAAAAAAAGTTTTCTGTAAAGCTCGAATAAAGATAAAACGAAATTAAGCAAAAAAAAAAAAAAAAACAATTCCATATGAAAACGTAGTCAGTCTTTGTCACGCGGTTGCAAAGCAAAAATCAATACTCCCTTACGAGTGTATAATAACTCAGAATGATTACAAACGATTATTCACTTGGGACAGACAAGGATTATCAACTCGTCACGATCTTTAGCGAGGCCTCTTTGTCCTTCTCACTATCGCTGTCTCTCTCTCGCTCTATTCCTTTCAGTGTTTGTCTATTTTTTGCCTGTTGCTTCGTTTCTACGATTATTTCCCACGTTCGCTTCGTTTTATTTTGCGATAATTATTCGTCTGTTTGCATCCGTTGTGTCGAATTTCATTTTGCTTCATTTTAATGTCAAAGTTTTTTCAACTGCAAAAAGTTCCACCTAATCTTTTTATTCCTTCCCCCCACTGCCTCGCTCCTCAGCTCTCCTGCTACTTCTGTCTTTTAAAACGATCGATTCTGTTCGTTGCTGCGGAACGTACGCTTTGCCCGGCTGCGCGGTTGTATATTCATTTTCCTCTCAGCCTTGTTCTCGTTTCGATTTATACGTAATTAACTAGTTACGAAGCTACAAAGCTCTTTTGTCAAGGTGCACACAGGGTCATTCGCTCTTGCGAGCCTCTGACAAGTCTGTGACGCTATTTGCTTGTCGCGCATTGGGCACGAGGATATTGTAATTTGTTTCAACATTGACCAAACTTTCTTCCATGTCCCTCTCGTCGATCGTCCAACAACTTCATAAATTATTTTCATTCCATATTTATTTTAAATCCGTTTTTAAGCTCGCGATTTTCAAAGTCTCTTGCATTTTTAACTGAGATCAGTTTTGCCTACTCGAATATGAATTTCCCACTCAGAATCCTCGAAGAATAAACTATTCATTCGATTTTTATTTCATTTTCTGATAAAAATGATAAATTTAGATTTCTCTTTCGTTTCTGACTACACAGCTCCACCGATTCGGATTGGGAATCACCTTTGCCACCGATACTCGAACCACCTGAAGTCGAGAGGGTCATGGGCCCCATCGTTCATCCCTTAATGCCTCCCAATGTTCTCTTTCCACCGATATCATCGACCGCCAGAAAAAACCAGTCAGTACTAAACTCGTACGAGTATCTCGACACATTTTCAATTATTGACGAATCATTGTTCGGAAAAAAAATAAGAGAACGATTTCTCCTGGAAATCTCGTATATTCGGAAAAAAAAGTTCCTACGAATAGTGTCAAAAGTGTCGAAACAATGAGGCGAGACCGAAGTATTTTACAAACTTATTTACTCTATTTTATTTTTCCAATTGCTGATTTGAACTTTTTGTTTTTCAACAAATGTTGAGTTTTGATTTTTTTTTTAACGTTTCAGAGAAAAACTCCGACGAATAGCCAGTGACAATAGCATGGACGCAACTTTAAGGCATCCGAGAAACTCGTCCCTGACTCGATTCAATAATCCCCGGGGTCCCAATCGAAGAATTCCCAGCTGAGGTGAATTTTCGACGCTCGAAATATTTATTTCGCTTGGAATAATAAATAATTGGCGATTTGAATAGTTGGGAAATATTCTATCGATACTTACGTTGATTAATTACAGCTCCAAAATGTTGCTTCATCGCCGAGGAAACCGAGAAAAATGTTCGCACAAACGAGAATCGAGCGTGGAGTTTTTTATGAAGCCGATGCGTCGTCAGATTCGTAAACACGAGTGAGATTGGGAAGCGTCGTTCTGCGTCGCTCACGTGCCAACGAAATACCTTTTTGGCCTCTGAAAGGAGTTCTGAGCTCCGTCGAATTCGGAAATTCGGTGCTCATTCCCAACGAACTTCTCGTCTTATCGTCGTACAAACTGAGCGTTCTCACAGTTCTTTCGGGCATTCTGCTCCTCCTTCTTTCTCGAGGGGTTTTGTAAATCGCCGTCGAACTTTCGGGATCTGCGACATCGTTCGAAATCATCTCGTTCTTTGTTTCCTGATCCGTCAACCTGGCAGCTCCGAACTTTTGCCGTGACTCCTGAAGTCTTTTTATCGCCGACTGCGAACGTACAATGTACAGCATTAGATTGTTTTCTTGTCAATGGAAAATTAAAAATTGTCGAAACTCGTCGCAATCATTTTCCTGCCTTTTCCAAATAAAACGCTTTCCTCCAAAAATGCTTGCAACATCGATAATTACCCAATAATAAATTTTTCGTTATCAGATTTGTAACGAGGTTTCCATTGACCTTCTCCCTCAATGTCGATTTGCTAAGAAATTATATAGAATTTATGCAAACAAGGATTTCTGGAAAGTTTTAGAAAAAGTTTGAAAAATTGGAAATTTTTTGCAATTTTTCGAATCGAATTCGTGAAGCAACTGCTCGATGTACAAAAATATCGTTGAGAGCTTTTTTGTAGGAAATTTCATTTTCTACAACATTGGTCCTTGACACTTTAACTCTATCTCTGATGGTTTAGATGATATGCGCGGTAAAAGAAATTAATGGCTCAATTAGCAGTAAACTAACTTGAGATCTCGTGTTAATCCTCGTGGTTCGAGGTATTCCGTGAGATTCCAAAAGCCGGGCAGTTGATTCAGCGAATTCGGAAATCTCGTCCTCGGTCTTGGATTTTATGATGGACGTCTCCTCGTCCTCGGTCGACGAACCTTTTGGCAAATGGATCGTGGAGGATTCTTTGACTCTCCAATCGTCGAGAAGTTCCTGCCATCGGGTTTTTCTCTCTTTCCAATAATCCAACGTTTGGCCGTAAATTAAATGGTCAGTGCAAGGCAGACACGAGGTACAAGGCTGATGAATACACAAGTGAATTAGTATCTTGTCCATTGATCGAATCTTAATCAATTTTTAATAAATTCATTGACGTTGGAGTGAGCATTTTTTCCTTACTATTTTGCCCTTGGCCAAATCTTCGAAATTGCTCATGGACTCGTCGCTGCGGAACTCCTCAATTTTCTGGGACAGTTCGGCCATCAAATTGTTCATATAAAGTGTCGTGATCTCGAGACATTTAGGGGTCATCGCCGAAGGGAAATTCGAAGTTAAATAATTCAATAAACTGGCGCAGAAGTTCTGCAAGAAATGATCGAGGCAAGGAAAACAAATTGTACTTTTATATCTTAATTGCTCGATGTCTCGTTCTTGAGTTTTAATGCGAGTCAAGCTCAAGGAAAAGGTCAACTATAAACTCACCGACATGTCTGACCTCACGAGACTCATGTCTTTGTGTATCATCGCAATGTAACCGATAATATGATCCAGTTGTTTATGCTTTCTATGAAAATCAAGCAACAAATAACCCATCGTTTCCATGATTACGGTGAACTTGGCATTAGTACGAGCATCGAAGGTCAGCGGCACTTGTGAATCCCTCGTAAAGTATTTCGTGTATTGGGGATGAGTCTCGCAGAATCTGCAAAACGGCTCGGTCATCAAAAATGAAAAAAAAAGAATCACATCCATTTGAGAATCCGTCCAAATATTTTCGTAATTTTTTAGTATTTTTCTTCGTCGATACACTGGGTCATTTTGACTCGGAATTACTTCTGGGCACGGGCATCTCAAGTTTAATCAGAAACAATGAAAATTCGAAGAGATTCTGATTAAAAAAAAAACCGCGCACTATTCTAATCGCCAGAATTCTCAATAATTTTTTTAAACAAATTAATTCGACTTGTTCAAGTTTTCGATGACACACACCTGTCGAGGAATGTTGGAGCATTTCGCTGGTATTTTAAAATAAATATTTACCGAAGAAGTAAGTTCCGGGTCAAATTGACCCAGTGTATCAATGCAGTATTCACATTTCGATATATTTCGCAGTAAATTACTATTTACTAAAGACGTATTTCGTTGACTCTGTTCGAAAAATTCTTTCCAATGAGAAAAGCTCACATAACGTGATAAAATTGATAGCGAGGTCGCAGCGAGGTAGTGAGCATGTTTGATCATGGGATTAACGTATCCGCTGCACGACCTCGTCAATGCATCACGATTAAAAGCGTTTCTGACGCACTTTCATCGGCATTGCGGAGCGGAGCTTGGAATATAGTCAGAGAAGCTCAAGTACAGAAATAGATAACAAACTCTGCTAATATTCCGCTGCAGGAATCGATATTGCAGATATTTTTAGTCTCCATTTTCAATGGAAAAAAAAACAGATATTTTTTTTCTTAGACGATCCAATCGAAAAAGTCGAATAACAACTTTTCGGCAGTGACTGAAATTCCGTGTAAAAAATAATAAACCGAGTCTTCGTAATCGACTCACCCCATAAAAAAGACACTCCCATGATCCTGAGGATTATTTTCAATATCGAGCCAAGCCTGTTTGATGAGAGCTTGTTGTTCCGGATTCAAAGTCATGTATCTTCCAGCTCGACTGGGCGCAGTTCCCATGTCATCAAAAATATTCCGTTTCCTCTATTGCGAGTCCCGTTGATTGCCAATTTGCTACAATGAGGCGAAATTATAGCAAAAAAGGTTCTGGCGTATTCTCGACCTGCAGAGAGTGTCGACGTTTCTTTCTGTTGGGCATGTAACCAAAATATTTTTGACAGCAGCAGCACAAACTCGTTGGAATGAAGTGAGCCATGTAGTTTTCATTAAATCGTATTCGCCCTGCTGCTTGTGATTAATTTCAACAGAGGTAAGAATAATTATTGTTTGTAATAATAAAACGAGAAAAAATCGAAAGAATACAGAGAAAATTTTGAATTTATTTTGACGAGTGCGGTGAGCAACAATATCGTGGATATCGTGAACGACCATAATTGATAATAAATTGTCCATTCGATTCATTTTGATGGATCGAAGCTGCCTTGGCACAGGTTTTCACTCCATCATCCATATAATTTCGCAATAGTATGTCGATTCCCTTAAATACTGAGCCGGGAGGACAAACCGAACTTTCTCTCCAACGAACATTCACTAGTTTCGTGTATCACACTCGTTTCCCATGTACAAGGCTCCAGTCTTCAACTTCAATAATTATACAAACGAATCAATCGTTTTCTCGTAACTCGCCATGACGATAAAAAAAAAAATAATAAAAAAAAAAACATTCGAGCCCTCAACGAGCATGGAAACTCACACATTTACAATATTCATACATAAAATTATTCAGAAGTTCTTAAGATAAAGAGAGGGGAAGGAAAGAATTGATTGAAAAAGTCCGTCGCACAAAAGGATCACCAAGAGGCAATATTTTCCATTGATCCGGTCCAAGGAACTTGCATCCTCCGTGAAAAGGCTGAATTTCAATGCAATCCTATGCTCGACTTTTAAGACAAAGCAGCTGCGCTCCCCGGAGCAAAAATATTAACGTGTCTGTCGTGGAGTTTGTACAAGTAACTCGTTTTCTCTGCTAAATGATATTTCCTTCTTATGGCATCGACTCGCCAGGAGACGTTCATACGACCGGAAATATCGTTGGCATGGCCCGTACTAAGAGGCTCTACCGTCACCATCAAATGAGCCATATTTTTCAGCCCCACGACTATCATATCCGGCTGACAACTCTCCGGATCTGCTTTGTATGTGTGAGTCATTATACATACAGAAAGCGTAGGCTTCACTTGCATCCACGATCTCAAATATCTGACGTAGAACCAAACGTCCTTGAGGCTCAATCTCATGTCGAACAAATGGCTCAAATCGTCCACTATTATCACCACCGATTCGTGAGACTTCATCACCTCCTGACACTTGTTTCTCAGACACACGAACAATTGACGAACGAGATTCTCATCCAGTTTCATCAGATCCGGCAAATCTGTCTCTTCCGTAGGGCAGCGTGTTTCTCTCGGTTTGTCCAGGTCGACGTTTGCCGCATCCACAGAATCGTGCCCCAGCTCCTCCACGTTGTCTGCCATTATTTTCATCGGCTCCGTCACCACGACCTGACCACGTTCTCGCATCACGTTCAAATTGTAACCCAACTTCATACCCACGTTGTGGTAATGACCAAATGTGTTGTGAAACAGAACGAGACAGATTCCGTGACCCTTTTCCAAGGCACCTGACAAAACTGAATTCACCACGAAATTCGCGTCGCTCCCGTGTTGCTCTTCTATCAATATCATCTTTCCGCACATGTCTATCCTGTCAATGCCCAAGGCTCCGCACACAGAGTCCGTCATTGCTCGAATTTTTGGCAGGAGATTACTGGAATATTTAAACGTTGATTTTAACTTTTGTAAATGTGCTTGACAATTTTTTTACGATCTACAGGGACGTGTAAAACGGGAAATCTCAATCTGTCGTGAAAGTCTATTTTTGTGGATTTTTGGCGAACACTTTTTCACTCTTGAATGATACTGACTAATTTTTCGAATGACAGCGCTAGCCATATGAATGATTTTGAAAATTAATCGCTGATACTATTTATTTTGTGATTTTTTTCAGTGTAAAAAGATGCCAAATCACAGTTTTCAAATATTCTTGGGAACAACTCATTTTTTGGAAGCGCACTTACGTGGATTTATGGAACATAACCTAAGAAGTTCGTTCGAACTAACCTAAAAAGAGCTATATTTCATGCCTTCGTAGGATTATTGTTTGTTTCTTTTGTAAAAATATGTTTTGGAAAGATAATGCTCTGGAGATTTTTTTATCAAGTCTTTGGTCGGTGGATTTGCTTACCTGTTTGAGATATCACTGGATGCTCATTCGTCCTTGCTCGATGAGCGGCGAGTCTTTCGCGTCGTACAGATCGCGCGCACACACCTTTTAATTGTACAAAACACTGGACAATCTCAACGCAGGTGTCAATTTACTAGTGCAGAACTTTTGACCGGCAACAAGTTCACTATCACCTAAGGACGGGAGTAACAATTGACAGGTGTTTCCTTCCCGCGGCAAGAGAAATGGAAAACTCGGTTGATTTCGACTTGAAAAGGCACGATTGCTAAACAACACGCGAGTGACACTACGTCAGAAATTCAAAAGATCTCACGTGCGTGATTTTTTCCTGAAATGTGGCGCCGTCTAGAATTATGTGGTATTTTGTTTCGGCCCGTTAATAGTTATGGCGTCCGACATTGAACGATACAGCAATTTCCAATGTCATTCGATTCCGCGGTTGTCATTCGATGGAAAAATTCTCGAGCACCATGAAAAAATGGTCGAAAAAATCCCGGTTTCTCACAGGCCTTTAGAAAATAAAAATATAAATCCTGTCAATCGTAAGTTGAGCAGATTGCGGCGAGACCGAATAAAAACTTTGACAAACGAAAGTTTTCCGTGCTATTATAACACGTGGCTGTCAGCTGACATGCGCGCAATCTGTCGAAATTTTCTCGTTTCGGCGCGGCCTTGTCGGTTGCTGCTTTGGTCTTCAACTGATAGCCGCGATATGAAAAAAAAAGTGCCGATATCCAGTACGAGGCCAGCGCTTTCCCTGGAGTCGTCGGAAAACGCGCTGCTCTACTCTTTCGTTCCGTACGGTCAATTTATTTCAAAACTTAACACCTTTGGTCGTTTTAATTTTCAACAAACTATATTACGTATCCAACGACCGTGTCTTCGTAAAACCATAATTCTCACGAATATATAAAATAGTGCTGTGAAGAATCAGGCAATACTTGTTTAATCGAAACATCTTGATCAAATGATAACTCGCGGATCGAACACAGTGACCGTACTCGTAATAATCAATACGACATGCAAAATCTCGGTGCACAAAACTTCCAATAAACTGTAACCCTTCAAAAAGTTGTAACGAGTGACGCAATATTCAATGCAACAATTGAGAAATTGAAGCTTGCTTTTTATTTTTGAATCGCTATTACGAAGAAAAATCGAAAAAATTCAACTTTGTGCGTGATTTTGAAAAAAAATGTGAGAACCTCGCGTATTTAAACGAGCATTTTTTGAATTATATTCTCAGGACACCACAACGATGCTGGGAAATTTCGAAACGTTGTGAAACAAGTCCGGTATTTCGCCAGTAACTTCGGGTATGTCGAAATGTGTGTTTTTTTTTTCCATAAAAAATCTTAAAAATCTGTAATTCATTTTAGATCGTTTTATTATCTTAGTTTTTTTTTTACACATTATATTCTCAACACAGGCAGCCATTGGTTTGAAAAAAAGTCCATGAAAGAATAATTAAAAAAGAAACGAAAGTGCGGAAGAAATAAAAGAGAAATGACGACAGAAAACAAGAGGCTGGCAAGATGGTACTTTGGCGGTATAGCGTCTTCCGGGGCTGCCTGTGTGACTCATCCGTTAGATCTGCTCAAGGTATATTATAAAGCAGCTTGATTAACGATGTCCCATAGTTTTTGCCCCATCTGTGCGTGGAGAAGGCAAAAAAGTAAATATTTTGTGTCCGTAGTCGGAATGCAAGTGTTGAGCATATGTGTCATTTTTTTCAACACTCAGGACTCGGTTTTGTGGAAAGAAAAAACAAATATGTAGATTCGACCAACCACGGATGTGGAATTTTTTGTTGCCCGCAGACGGAGACCTTCGATGACTCTTTTATAAATAGAAAATGTATCCAAAAATAGATTATGAGTGAACACATAGGACGCTTTAAATAACTCGAAAAAGCCAGTAAGAATTTTCTGTTCTCCTGTTTCATCACCAAAAACACTTAATTCCTGCACTATTCACATTTATTACAATTTTTTCACTCAATTGGAAATACTATTTGGCTAATACTTATGCAATGCTTGCTTATACCCTTCGAGTCTATGCTGGGTCGTTTTGACCTCAACAATTTTCTGTCGCCAAGTTTTTGGCCATTTGATAGCAACATTTTCGTCAAAAATCAATTTGGGGCCATAAAATATGGATAATTGCAAAAAACATCTCTGCTAAAATAAAAAATGAACATTCATCGGAATATAACGATTGAATAAACACCTTGGGTCAGATTGACCCAAGATGCACTTACAGGATGTGTGCACTCGAAGGGTTAAACAATAATTAAAATAATATTTCGAGCAATTATCCAAATAATTCAATTAAAATGTATTTTTATATTGCGACTAATTTTAATCAATTAATGCTGCTGAACTTTTGCATTATTTGTTACTAAAACGCCTTTAAAGTTTGCATCATTGAAATGTGATCAAATTCTTTTTTTTTCTGTGGCCAAGTTTATTATTCAGATCGATTCTGCGACCCAAAAATTTGGCTCGATTTGGCTTTTTCGTTCGATTGCAACGTTGCAAATTTCAGATTCATAAATTATGAGAAAATTTCGTATTTTGCAATAATCACGATCAAGAACTTTTGGCTAAGCAAAGAGCACGCAGTTTTGCTTTCACAGCACGAGTAGTTTCTGCTGAAATCGCATGTTTTAAATCGTAGAATTTTTACTGTTATTAGTGTCGAGCGGCTTACGAAAACTCGCGTCACGAGTTCAAAGATCGATAAGGAGACGAATACATATTGTTATATAAACGTATAGGTCCAACTACAAACACAACAGGAGGGCAAAGTGTCAATTGGAAAGCACACGGTGAATATTATTAAAAAACAGGGTATACTCGCCTTATACAATGGACTTAGCGCTTCCTTACTTCGTCAAGCTACTTATTCCACCATCAGATTCGGCGCCTACGAGGTAAGCAGTTCTTGTAAATTTCTGACAATAAAATTCGAGCGATCGATGATTAAAAACTGAAAAAACCCAAAAAAAAAAGCAACAGTGAAACGATTTTTTTCCGGGAGACGAAAAATTTTCAATAATTAATTTTCTACCTTATCGGGAAGCAAAATAGACGAGACGTCTTCTCCGATTAAAACATTGCAAAATTTTCAGGTGGGCAAACAAACACTCGAGAGTTCCGGAAGTCCGGCACCATTTTATCAAAAATTGTTACTCGCCGGTGGAGCTGGTGCTGCCGGTGGAGTTTTTGGTACACCCGGCGATCTCATAAACGTCCGGATGCAAAACGACATAAAATTACCGCCCAATCAACGTAGAAAGTAATTTTTCTCAATATATTTCCAACTCCTCTGCTCAGTTTGGTTCTACTCTCCAAATGAATTGAAATTTTTTTCTGTCCAGTTACAAACACGCCCTGGACGGTTTGATTCGAGTTGCCAAAGAAGAGGGTCTCATAAAACTCTTCAATGGCTGCTCCACCGCAACCGGAAGAGCAGCTCTCATGACTATCGGGCAATTGTCGTTTTACGATCAGATCAAACAGTCCATGTTACAATCAGGAAAGTTCCAAGATAATCTAGGCACTCATTTCGCCGCTAGTTTGTCCGCCGTAAGTCTCGTTTATCCTTAACCATTTCAACCTCAACCCTTCGAGTGCGCACATAAGTGCATATTGGGTCAATCTGACCCAAGGCATTTCCCAAATCGTTGTATTCCGGTTTCAAAACATTCGTTGCCATTAAATGCCAAACAATCGGTGACAGAAAATTGTTCGGGTCAAAACGACCCAGTGTGCACGCGCAAGGTTGAAAGTCCAACAAACGAATCTTTTTTATTCGCTTTACTACGACGTCGACACTTTTGCAGGGAGCCATTGCGACGACACTTACCCAACCACTGGACGTTCTGAAGACTAGGGCAATGAACGCAAAACCCGGAGAATTCAAGGTAATCGACGAGTAATCGAAAAAAAAAAACAAAAAAAGTTTCTCGTACGTTTTTCAAAAGAACCTGAACCGAATTCCATTTTTCTCCATATTTTTGCACTCCTGCAAAATCTTATCGGCCGCTAGATCGCGCCTAGTCCATTGAGCAGTTTCCGAATTCGATTTTTTTAGTCGCATCGCAAAATGTTGATAAAGTAATTTTGTAAATTGCAGAGTATGTGGAAGCTCATCTTGTACACAGCGAAATTGGGGCCACTCGGATTTTTCAAAGTAAGTCCATCGAATTTTGTTAATTTATGAAATGATAATTTTTCGTGTGAAACATTTAACACGTTTTCCTCAATCTCCAGGGCTACGTTCCAGCTTTCGTCCGTTTGGCTCCCCACACGATTCTTACGTTCGTTTTTCTCGAACAGTTACGCGCAAATTTCGGCTTTACTCCGGCCTAAAAAAAAAACGAAGAAGAAAAAACCATGAGAATTGAGTCGAAACTGAGGGGAATCAAGGATATGTAAATACTTATCGAAACCTGATTAGATGGGAGATCAAAGTCCGCCTGAAACTGGTCCAATCGCTTAAAGTTCAAATAACCCGAGAAATCCGTCTACGATCTTTCGTACATCATGTAAATAGTTGAGTAACCTGAGATCGTACATTCCATACAAAATGTCTTCGTTAGATACGAACAATATCGCGCAAACGTCCACGAAACCAAAGGATCTATTAAGGACTTACTTTCACGTACACTCACAGCCAACGGTTCGATCATTTTTTCAGTACTCAGCTACTCGACGAACAAGTTTAATGAATCAGTCGTCTCCGAGTTGTCGCGATGCATCGATAATCAACGATTATAATCCCACAAAATCCCTCAAAAATTCATCGCGATTTTTATACTTTTCAGAATGAGCAAAAAAAAAAACACATTTTTCAGTCAAAAAACTTGAACTCGATCAATCGAATTGCTTTATAAAAATAATCGTCTGTTTACTGCTAAACTTTCTCGATGGAAATTCGGTCGGACAATAAGTTTGGCTCTGAACGTACGAGTGAGAAATCGTCAAGCGAAATTCCAATGATCGTCGTTAATGACTGTTACCAATAGACAAATTAATATATCCAGAGCTTCGAGTCCCGTGAGACGATTCCAGGCGCAGCATTCCATAAAGAATATATATATATTTTTTTTATACGCAACCGTTCAACTCCACCCGCCAATTCTTAACTTTTTTTTTCTGTTTCTTTTTGTTGAATTTTTTGGTGGTAGAGTCGCGTATACGTAAACAGAGTTTATGAATTTATAAATATGCTGGCATATTGATGTCTCTATAGTGTGTGTGAATTGTATTCATCACACAAAAATAATCGCTTGTGAATTGTGAAAATTGTATCGAAATGATAACAAAACGATAAAAAAAAAAAAAAAATACGTACGAAAAATTCGATTTTTCAAGCAAATTGAGGAGAAATGATAAGTACAAAAAATTGAAATAATTCTTATTTTTAATAGTTAAGTTTTTAAGTATTTTTTGCCGCTGAACAAATAAATTGAATGTATAGGCGATTTTCAATCGCCGACGTAAAAAATAATTGTGCTTTCAAGAATTGCCAATTATTGCGACGTCTTCGTATGCACAATTATAAAGAAAACGTACAAATTCACTCGTCGAAGGGTTGACCCCTAAACATTTGTGCAAAATCGAATTTCTTGACTAAAAAAACAAACAAAAAAACCGAAACTTCGGTCGATTCGGAAATTCGGTTTTATCGATCGGTAATCTGGGAAAAATGAAGAGATGTTAATTCACCATGTTAATCAATGTTGCTGTTTTCCATTCTGTGGAATGCGTTTATTAAACGTGATGCAGAAATCAACTGTGTTTATTGCTTGTACAAACTTCCCTGCACGCTTCGTTTGCTCGTCGATTTCTACGATTGTCTCTGAGGGTCGAGTGTAGCCCCCACTACGACTCAACCTTAACGGCCTTGAGGACTTGATTATTTTGCCAAGACCCTGTGCCCTTGACATCGCTGACTATTAACCCGAGAACTACAAACCATTCCTAAGTCAATTTTCTAATTATGGAGTGTAGTTACTTTTCCGAAAAATTCAAAATTTTCTCCAATATTTATGAGGATTTCACGACCCCATAACTCATGGAGTTTATGGGGAATGTCAGCCTCCCTCGATGCAAAATCACTTATTATGATACAATGAACAACTTCACGGAGAAACAAAAAAATTAGCATCGTTTTTCGGAAAAGTTAACGAACCTGCATAATTTCCGTTAATTTTCTAGCACTTTTAGGTATTCAAATCTATTTTTCTCAAAGTGAACGGTGGTGAAATGAATTTGCTCTTTACCATTCTCTTTGGCATGTAAAAACATAAAGATTCATGTACTTGTAAGTCAGATTCTTACTTTCAGAGCGATTTTACGAACAAGAATCCGGTGGGGTAAATATTTACCCAGGTTTGTAGTTCCAGGGTTAAGCCTGGGTCGTTCCCAGTCACTGTGATGTTTTTGTGCGTTCTGACAATTAGTCGAAAGTGTTTTTTGTGGGCTTGGAATTTCGGTGAAGGCGAATCGACAAAGAGCCGTCAAAAATTCAGTCTTTTTTTAGCTTTTTTCCAAATTTGTGGATTTTCGCCTTGCAATCATGATTGTAAAAATATTTTTCAACTTATTCGTTGAAAAATTCGTCCAGTGAAAAAGCGCGCTCGTTCGAAATCTACCGAATGTCACCGTTCGAGTATTAACGCGGATTTTATTTGAGGGGAAGCCAAACCGACTTCGGGCGCGTGTATTTGGCGTACAATATTTCATCCGAAGAGTGCCTTGTGTCGATCCAATAACTCGGCAAACCCTTATCGATAGGAATGAAGAAATCTGTACAACTTACGGCGACGCATCGAATTTTCGACAAGTTCGCGATAGCCCTCGGCAAGTCGTGGAAGGACAAGGAGTTCAAAACACCCGGTGGAAAACCACAAGCCGCGAGGGTGTCGCAATATTCTTCGATCCCGGGGACTACCGTCTCGTGGCCTACGCGATTATTCGCGACTATGACGGCATTTCCAGCGACGCACGCGTAGACTATACGTCGGAATAATTCTTCGTGATCGTCGCAGCCGATCGCTATCACGCCGCGGGATTCTCTCGTCGTCACAATCTCGACGCTGTCGTCTTGGATCCTCGACGACGAGGAACCGTACAGAACCGGCGACTCCGCCCAAACTCTTATCGAGCGTGACAGCACAGAGTCTCTGAAAAACAGAAATACACAAAAATAATAATAAACAAACGTTTTATTCTTTGTCGACTGTGAAATATCTGGAAGAAACGCCGCTGCTTACCCATTGGACTGAATTCTACTCGCCAAGCGATAGAAACACTTTTGTCTCTGACTCACTGGAAAATGTCTCCATTTTTTGAAGCCACGCTCAGCCGACGCCACACATTTTTCAACGTCAGGCCTGAATTTTGAAAAACAAAGTCAATTTCGTCAAAATTTTTTATTTAAATGAGAAACTAAAGCAGTAAAATTGTCAATTACCATGTTGCGCTTGCCCATAAAACCTTCTTCGGATCTTCCCAATATGATTTGTTAACAGGCTCTTGCCAAGCTCCCTCGTAAAACAAATCGACACGTTTCCGTCCGTCGATACGGTTCGTCAGACATACTTCGTACTCGATCGGCTTAATATTGTTATGGTGTTCGACATCGGCCCATGGCAACGAGACGCTAGGACCAATTTCCCCGTAAGAATTAATCCAAACGAGAAAAACATGGTCGACGGAGTTGGCCATATTTTTAGCTGTGACGATATTACTCGACCATATCGAGAAAGCTTTGACATGGATTTCCTTGCCAAGACTCTGGAGCACTTCGTCCTTGTTTTTAAAAGCATGGAGAATCGATTTAATCGACGTCGTGTCCTCTTTTATTTGCAATTCGTCAATCAACTGGAGAAATTTCTTTTCCACTGGCTCTTGAATCCAAATTTTCTTCAAATACCACAGAGGACGATCGAGATAATCCCTTTTTGCCACTCGCTCCGACGTCAGGGTTCCGATCACCGAATCAAGATCGGCATCGGCCATCACGATCATCGCCGTGTCTGCGATCAATTTTTCACACCATCAATATCAATTAATCGTCGAATATCGCGTTTTGAGCTTTTTAACGTACCGATGCTGCTCTGACCCCCGAGGACCACGCGAGGACCGAAACTATTGAATTCAAAAAAGCACCATCAACCACTCGGGCAATGTATTATCTTGTCCCGAGTCAAAAATTGTCATTGCCGGAGAAGAAGATTTGTTACATTAAAAAAAGTCAATTTTATGCTTTCATAAAAGTTACAGAAAATAATTGAAACCTCAAAAAAACTCACAATTAAATTACATTTCCCATTACCTTATGTGCTTGAGATACAATTGTATGTGGCTGCTTTGGATGATCGTAGAGAGTGTGTAATAAACTGATGAAACAGCATTTTCGGGCCACGTTCCGCCTTCTGCAAGAAAAAAAAACACACAAATGACTGTCCATTCGAAAGAGAGTTTCACATAATTAAAATCTGAGATGTAGTTTAAAAAAATTGAATGCAATGAAAATGATAGGAAATCGTAGCGGAATTTATGTAAATATTCAAATTTTTTAAAACTCGAATTAGCGATTCGATTATCGAAGAATAATTGTGAAGGATGTACTCGCCGATATGGACATTTTGCCAGAGTCTGTTCTGGGAAAGAAGAGTGGCGTAATATCTGGCGAAACTTATCAGAAGATCAATGTCTTTGGCCGGAGTTTCGATCGCTATTGGGACTCTCTTCGAAAAAATATCGTTCAACTCGGCTCGATCTTTTTCCACCATATCAGCAACCTCAAAAAGCCTGAAACCGAAAATAGAAAAAGAATAAGGCAGTACATGATGCAGGTGGTAGAGTCATTTCTCTATTTTTTGAAATCGTCAAAGAGTTTCGACAATTGTGTCAACAGTTTTTACATACTTATTTCGAAGATACGACGTTGCGAATTGAAAATGAAGCTGCTATTCATTTGAAATAGAGAAAAACTGGGAGTGGAATCTGACAGAAGGTTCGCCCAGAATGCTATTGCCACTGACTTCTGCAAACTCGTCCCCACGTGACGATTCGCACAACAAAAGGAACAGGCAAAGGTCTATTTTTGCAAGAAAAAATGAAGCATCAACGCTGCCTGGTACAAAGTGAGTAAACCCTTCGTGGCTTTAATACTTGACTCTAAGGTTCACCATTATCATATCGAGAATAATTAGCACTCGAAACTTATTACTTTCGAGGAAAAGCTACGCAATGATTTTTTCAAATTTCAACTATTTAAAATTCTTCTAAAGAACTGGCTTGCGATAACGGAGAAAAAAATGGGTTCATGCAAAATCGCACTAAATACGATTCCCCATAATTCTTGTTTGAAATAATTTTCGATACGAAAAAAATTGATGTTTTAAAATTATCAGAACAAAAGATTGCAACTTCCGGATAGGCACGTCTGCGGTACGTTGAGACTCTATGCGCCAGCTACAAAAATATATTATCACGGATTGCTTCAATTTGATGGTTTTCTTCATCCAAACATTTTGAGTTTCGCGAGCGTTGGAATTCATAGAAATTGACAATAAGCTTCAAAACTGTAGCTGATGTTTTTTCGTAATTTTGATTTGATAACGCGAAATTTTTAAAATCGCACACGTGGACAAGGTTGCACGGATCATCGCCAACTGTTCAGCGTCGGTATTGGAATTTTACTCGGATTCCTGTCAGCGTACTTCCTATTTGCTGTGATGCAAGATTTTCAATTATTAGCCAGAGGACCTTATCATTTTTCCTACATTGACTCGGAGGTAAATAACGTTTCCCTTGACCTTGCGTACGATTTTTTTACACGAGAATTGGCTAAAAAAACGTGCAAAACTGTTAATTCCAAAATAATCGTATAGGATTTTGAATTAGCCGGAATTTCTCTGATTCTGTGATTCGAGCAGATTGGTCCAGACGGAGCAATAAATTTCCATGCCGACGACGAAGGTCATCATCGTGGAGACGACCAAGTGGCTCGAGAAATGGCTCAAAAGGTTCGAGTCCTCTGCTGGGTGATGACCGGACCCCAAACCCATGAGACAAAAGCTCAGCACGTTAAAGCGACTTGGGGAAAAAGATGCAACGTTCTTCTTTTCATGAGCTCCGCCAATGGTAATTGTGAAAAACATCGTCAAAATTTCTAATGACAATAATAATGCTTCCTCATGAAGGACTTTTTTTTCCACTTTTCTGGCACTGTAAAATTCAAACGTTTATAACTCGAGAACGATTTGAGCTACAGGGCTCCCGTTTTGCACTGATGTTAATCCTTACCAGCTCTTTGTTCTTTGAGAATTTTGTCGAAATTGCCAGAAAATTACGAATTGTACGGCATTTTGAAATTTTCGAAAAAAAATGTGTAATCACTCTAAGTTCCTCAAATTTGAAGATTTATTAATTTTTTTGTAAATAGAGTATCATAATAGGAAGGTTAGCATTGAATTTGGGAAATATCGGTTGAACGGTTTAAATTTTATGGGTTTTAGAATTCTTTGGAAATCGTAGTTTTTCGAAAAATCGTTTAACCGTTATATTTTTTGCAAACGTTTTAAGACATTGCGCGTAAGTCTGTACTTCCACTTATCGTTTTGGAAAATGTCCGAAATTATATCTTTTACAAGCGAATACAAAAAAAAACGCTGCGAATTGCTTCCTCAAGATGCTCAAGACGCACGATGCTCAAAGCTTCCTCTGTGAGGAAGCCAAAGTATGCTTCTTGAGCGTCTTGAAGAAGCAATTTGCAAATTTCAATTTCCGTCGGTTTTATAGACTTGTTCATACGGTTTTCATTGCACATTTGTGCAGATTCGAGCCTGCCAACTGTAGCGCTTCCCGTCGGCGAAGGTAGAGAACATCTCTGGTTGAAAACCAGAGGAGGATTCAAATATGCTTACGAGAATTACAAAGACGAGGTTGACTGGTTCATGAAAGCAGACGACGACACGTAAGTCAAAAAAATGATCCAAGAACAGGAAAAACGATCGAGAGCTATGGAGCGAAGAGAGCACATTTTTTTGCTCGCAAAGTTCCATCAAAATCTCTCTGTTTTGTCTAACGACACAGAATTCTCTCTTCACAGATACGTGATAGTTGAAAATCTCCGTTACATGCTCTCCTCTTTCGATCCAAAATCCCCCATTTATTTGGGTCGCCGTTTCAAGCCTTATGTGAATCAAGGTTACATGAGCGGAGGAGCTGGCTACGTACTCAGCAAAGAGGGTGCGAGAAGGTTCGTCGAGGAGGCTCTAACGAACAGCTCAAAGTGCCCAACCACGGATGAAGAAGCGGAGGACATTACAATATCCGTATGTTTGGAAAATGTTGGTGTCCAAGCGACAGACACGAGGGACGCTCACGGAGGCGAAAGATTCTTTCCGTTGCAACCGGACTTTCATTTGCCTCCGAATCACTATGACGAAAAATTCTGGTATTGGAATTGGAGGTATTATCCTACCAAAAACGGACTCGATACTGTCTCGGACGACGCAATCACGTTCCACTATGTATCTCCAAAAATGATGTACACATTAGAATATTTTGTCTACCATTTGCGTGCGTATGGTATAAGCTACAAATTTCCAGCTGAGGAAACCAATTTGACGTCCGTTATCAAGAACTGACTACAAATTTTGACCCATTCCAACGTCATTGATTCTGCAGGTTCCTGAAGCTTCTACCACGTTCAAGTAAAAAATTATATAAAATTTCAATGTGGAATTTCCCGATTGGAATTAGTCGTAATATAAAAATATATTTTAATTGAATTATTTCGATTATTACTCGAAATATTATTCAAATTATTGTTTAACCCTTCGAGTGCGCACATCCTGCAAGTGCATCTTGGGTCAATCTGATCCAAGGTGTTTTTCAAGTTGTTATATTCCGATAAATATGCATTGTTTGTTATTTTTTTGCGCAGACGTTTTTTCTAGTTATCCATATTTGGCTGTGGCTACTCGTCCGGATATTTCCTACCCTAAAAGCATGTCCGGACGAATAAGCAACCCTTAATCGTCCGGATAAAGCGGGAAATCATTGGATAAAGCGTATCCGGACGAATATTATTCGTCCGGCTATCCGGACGACTAGCCACTGCGTTCTGTTAATTATCGTTAATTGTACCTTTTTGCCAGTTCTTCGACATCATTCAAAGAGACAGTTCCGTCTTGGCATATATCGTGTCTTTGCACCAGATCAGAGATAGCCTGTTGACACGAAAGAAAAACGACAGTTCAGTGCACGAGTTGTGGATACTTGTTGGTGACTACGAAACCAAGGTCATTCGGATCTCGTATCACTTGAAAGATAAAATCTTCTGGCTCGCGAGTTTCGTCTCATATTCCGAGTATTCTCGCGTATATTTTTCAACAAAGACCATTTCAATGACCGAATTTTTAATGAATTATTGAAACAGAAGTTCTCGCACCTGATTGACACTGATTGTCGAAACTTCGTTGTAGGCCATGGCTTCGAATAATTCATGTATTTCGTTGCCTCTCGTGTGCGGCATGTTTTTTCCTTTTGAATAAAAACTCGAGACTGGATCGTTTTATCTCGAGACTTTGAGCGGACTGAGGGTGTCAATTCATTCAACAACAAACCGACTCGAATGGCCCCTTTCGGGTCAACAGCCGCGGGGGCGGCCCGCGCCTGCAAAAACGACAGCAACTGACCGTTCCATGATAAAGTCGGTTTCTTCATTACCGTAAAAGTGAAAAAAAAAAACTTTCAGAACGGTTTCGTGTAAATGTGGAAAACGTTCTGGGTCTATCTGACCCAGTGTTCCACAACATTGTAGGTAATTGCGTCGAGGAAAGGTTGAATGGTAACGAAAAAAACAACAACAAAAGCTGGACG
Organism: Hyposoter didymator; assembly: GCA_037952995.1. NCBI lineage: Eukaryota > Metazoa > Arthropoda > Insecta > Hymenoptera > Ichneumonidae > Hyposoter > Hyposoter didymator. The sequence continues at coordinate 2,854,526 of JBAJMU010000009.1, forward strand.
ACGATAAATATTAACACTATTTTTTGTATTTTTCTTTGAACTTAATCTATTAATCGACAAGAAAACGCGATTGAATTATTTTTTCTTTCAATTGACGTTTAAACACTTTTTCAACAGTACAAACATATTTACAATCGATCGAGGGATAATTTTATAAATTTTACAATTTTTCTTCATTTCGTAACCTCGATTTTACATTGAAAACCTATTAATAAGGCCGTCTCACGTATTTTTATGCGGAGACCATATTTAAAAAACGATGGCAATGATCGTGCTACTTATATATTGAAAAACAAAACGTTTCTTACGACTTTTTAAATTTGATTTCTCTCCTATTTGTATTAACGAGTATGCTATGTTATACTTTATGGATCATCACTCGTTGAAATCCTCTCGAACGAGGATTTACATTGTTAAGTATTATGGGATTCACATGCGCATTGCATTCACTCTTTTTCGTTTGCTCTCTCATTCTCTCGTTCTCTTTTTCGCTCATTATTTTGTTTCGTGTCCTCGTTTCTCACTGTGCACCGCCTCGAATATTGGCGGAATTCGAACACTGAGGATTTCATTGTTTCTCCAATTGGCTAATGGACGAGTCTACCAACGTAAAGACCAAGTTTTACCACCGACCATTTCACGAGTTAATCGTCAAGTCGCACCTGGACCACTAAAGAATCCGACAATAACACTCTGTCGAGGCAACACGAACGATCGCCGTTGAACCGACTCGCAAATTTGGATTCACTTTTATGCTGGCCTTGGCTGAACTATTTTCCAATATTTCTATGTACTATGAGGCCTGCTGACCCTCGGACAAGTCGAGAATTTCCCCGACAAATTTGGACACGTTCGTGTCTTTTGTTGCATGCTCCCGGATGAAACTCAGCTCGAGAAGTTGACTGTAATTTGGTCGACTCGTGTAGTCTTTCATCAAACTAGAAAAAAATTCAAAAAAAAATGCGATTCCTCAACATATTTTCGATCACATTGTAATTTCTTCTCTTTCCTGACCAAATTCCTCCGCATTGATGCGCCATGACGGGGATTGAATAAAAAAAATTGTTATGGTTTCAATTTCGTTCGATTATTCGAAATTTTTTTTGGACTCCTCGACAAAAAAATTCTATCGACGTTTTTTTTCTTTTTTTTCAAAAGGTTTTCGAATGATGATTCAAGGAGAGAATTATGGTGAATTTCGAAAAAAGCGCCTCGTGAGAATCTCCATGGAATTCGAGGTAAAAAAAACACTTGAAATTCTTACCACTTTGTTATAACTTCGTCGAAATCTGGAGAAAATTTGCCAGCCGGTAACTTCGGTGGATCATCTTCAACGACCTGTTTCAACTGTTCGAACGGCGTGCCCCAGGATTCGTAGGGGAACTTGCCTGTTGCTAGTTCCACGAGAGATATTCCCAAGGACCAAATGTCGGACCTAATGTCATAATGGGACGGGTCGCCCGATGGATCTATCCTTTCTGGCTAAAGGAATATCGCAAGAAACAGAAAAATATGAAAAATTTGAGTTTTGTTGAAAAAAATCCATGTTTTGACTGGGATACGTTTTTTCTACGTACAGCCATGTATGGTTTGCAACCAGCGTCGATAGTTTTTGCTACAGAATTAACGAGATACCCGGATATTCCGAAGTCGCAAATTTTCACTTGACCTTCACGATTTATCAATATATTGCTAGGCTTCACATCTCTGTGGATCACTCTCAGCTGGGAATACAAATAGTCCAATGCGCTCACTACCTGGAAAGACACAACGCAATGAAATAAAGAAAATCGCGGAGAATCAATCGAGCAATCGACGTCAAGACCACGAGGTCATTTCTATGGAAACAGTATTTTTGATTTACAGATAAAAATGTTCATGTCATTCCCTCATTTTCATGGAATTTTCATGTTCGATAAAAAAGCTCGAATGCTTACCGCAAACGCTATTTTTCCCAATATATCTTCGGGTATCGAGCGGCCGTATTTGTAAGTATTGGCATAAAATTTGTCCAGACTCATGTCCATAACTTCCATGCAGATCCAGACATCGCCTTCTCGAAACAAAGCACCATAGAACTGTACGGTGTAAGGACAGGCCGAGCTCCGCATAGAAATATCAAGATCCATCAACAAACGTTTTTCCTCTTGTGTATTTACAGTCGCGGTAATTCGCTGCAAAACAATCAAGTTTTCATTTCGATTTTGTTCAATTTTTCGCTTTTCTAATGATTCATTTTTTTTCTCACTTTTACTGCCATTATGGTGCCGCTTTGTTTATGGCGCATTTTGTCCACAACTCCATAAGCTCCTCTCCCGAGAATGCACAGAGTTTCCAGATCATCCGCTTCTACATCAAACGTCTTTTCGCCAATGGTTATGGTCGTGCGCTTATCCAAGTTTCTCGGCGGAGTTCTTGAAGAAATTCAAAATACCGTCAACCCAAAAAAAAAAATTCAAAGTCTCGCTCATTTCGACTTGACTTTCAGAAATAATTGGGAAACATCTAAAATTAGTGGAATCGGTATTTTTGCCTTGCTGCATGAACTTAACAAAATCGCGACTCTTTACTGTGTTTGCAATTTGAAGGTCAAACTTTTTTATTGCATCACAATAAAAAATCTTGTTGGGCCTTACGATTTCTCTGGATATAATTTTTCGTGCTATCGGAGTTTATTCTTTATTGGAGCATATGGCAGTACTTTACCGGGTCTGACAGACCCATAGGCGAGTTCCAGTGATTACGGGGAAAATGACGCAAGAAAAAAATTATTTCAAATATTCAATGAACAGGAGTTTTGTTTTTTATTGTTGATCAGACCGGACGAGCTTCTCAGTTTGTGTGGCAGAACGTTCCAAAATGTTAAACAGTAGACGGCAATTCAAATTTTTTCCTATCAAACTTTTAGCTACACGATGTTTTACAAACTCATGAATGGCAAGATGGAAAAAAAGGATGAATTATGATTTTTTTACTCACATGGGTACAGGAACGTCTTCGGAAACTTGGAGTTTCAGATTTCTCTTTCCCCGACGAGCCATGATTTGCCGAGAAAGAGGAAGAGAGAGAGAGAGAGAGAGAGAAAGCGGGAATATTTCCAGTCCTGAGAATTCTCTACTATCTCAAACGCATCTCATCCTCGACAGGATTTTTGCAGTAAACACAAAGCCCTGTAAAAGGTGAGAAAGAAAAATAGACTGTAGATCGCGTATACACAAAGCATCCGATCGAAAACGGTCGGTGCGAATTTGCAGGTTATCGGAAATAAATCAAGGCAATGATATGGTTGCATCACCGCGACAGGATCATAACGATTTGTCTACTCGAAACTGACGTGTAAAATTGAATTAAAAAGGATGGGATGTTTGAGCAGTCGCACGGAATATTTTCATCGTTATAAAATCTTTCCTACCTTACATACGAAAGATTGACTTGTAAAATCCGTTGCCCATATATGAAGTTTCAATCAGCAACTTGAAAACTTGCTCGAGAAATTTGCAACAGGAGCTCATCGCTCGATGGGAGCGCTATCTACTGCGATATTTTTTACGCAAACTTGCAATTCGCGAAATAGCATGAGGAATTTTTGACTCGAGACAAATAGAGAACGAGATTTACACGAAAAATCTTTATTAATCGACGTCTGAAAATCCATTTACATCGCGGAGACACAATTATAACTTTAGTATTTACAACACTCGCTGTTTGTTATTGTTACGCAACAAATATTCCATCTCTTCAACCAAAACCTCGAAACGTTAACGGCCAACTTCAGATAACAACACATTCCGGAATAGTTCGCACAATAGAAAAAGTGTCAACGCACAGAAAAGGGAGAAGAATTCATCGTGTGGTGCAGGCGCAAGTGGGAGTTTTCATTTCGACAGTGTTTATCGCCCGAAATCAAAACGTACGTTCGTGAGTCAATATTTCTCCCTTCAAATCAGAAAAAAACAGAACAAAATAGAAAAAAAAAACATGCATGAGCGATAAAGAGCGGGAAAAAATGTCCCTGCAAGCGTATCATTCTTCGTTGGTGTCGTCGAGTATAAGTTTCAAGAGATTCGTGAGCGAATCCGAGAGCGTTCCGCAGCGCGATGAAGCGTCCTATAAGAGAGAATTGCATTTCCGCGGAGACGAGGCGCGTGTCGCTTACGAGGAGATCGTGAGCGACCGTGGCGTTGACGGGAAGAAAAGAAACATCCGTCAACGAAGGAGAGGCTCTCACTCGGAAAAGGAACGAATCGAGACCCGCAATCGCGAGCGTCCGAAAGAACCAGCACGTAAACACGCTGCAGCGATAACAGCGAATTGCGTTTTAAAAGCAGTAGAGAGCGGGAATTTAGAATTTTTAGAGCGTAACGTGACATCCTCGAACGTAAACATTTCCGACGATTATGGCTGGACGCCTTTGATGTCAGCGGCTTTCTGTGGCAATTACGAAATCGTCCATTTTCTCCTAAAATTAGGAGCAAACACGCGCTGTCGTGACAAATCTGGCTTCACCGCAGGTGGCCTCGCGTCCAAAAAGAATTATTCCGGAATCGTAGCTTTGCTGCGGGAGAAGCAATCCTCCAGCAACCCGGAAGCATCTTCTTCCACAGCAGCCAGCCCGCGAAATGAAACGGATCGAAGACGAAAGAACAAAGAATTTTACTGTCCCATTTGCCGCGAAACTTTCAGAGAAACGACTTTGCAAAAGCACCAAACTTCGACCTTACACATTTTCAATACAAAACCGAAACTGCCAGATGCCGGGGTTTATGCGATTCCGAGACAGAACAGAGGCTACCAAATGTTGCTGAAGAAAGGCTGGAACGAGGGAGGTCTGGGTCCTGATGCACGTGGCTCTAGATATCCCGTGAAAACTGTGTTGAAAAGAGATCGACGAGGACTCGACGATAGCTATAAAGCCAAAGCCAGAGTGACGCATTTTGCAAGCGGAGACTCCAGAGCAGTTGCTTCGGTAACAAGACAACCGAGAGAAAAGACTGTGAGAAGGAGGGACCGGGAAAGATTGCTCAGCAGAGAAGCCGGACGAGAGAGAGCCTTCAGGCGGGCTTTGTCCTAACATCGCGTTTATCTTTCTCTTTCCTATTCCCAATGAAAACGAATCAATAATAAAATCGCAATAAGAAATAAACACAAAGTATCAAATGCCCTTGGGCAGTGAAGAATTTCATCAGGAGATCAAACGAAACTTGAATTTATAAGTTAGAAATGCTTTAGTAAGTTGAAACTGTGAAACCAGACCCTTCGCTTTCTTGGGCTTGGGGCAGCATGTAGAGTCAATAAGAAAATAATCAATTTCTCTCCCCAAAGACGAGTCTCTCTCCGGCAGCTTATTAAACGTTTTTTTCCTTTTCTCACCATTTCAGACGATGAATGAGCAGCTACGAATGTTGAATCATTTGAGGCAAGTGGAAGCTAAAGCCGCGGAAATCCTGACCGATAAGCAAGAGGTGATCGACCTTGACAAACGTCGGAACGACGACAGAGTCGGGATGCGAGCTCTGCAGAAAGAACGAAGCGACAAAGCTTGGATTACCGTTGGACCAATATTGCTCAAAATGGATGCAAAAAAGGCGGAGGAATTACTCGTCAGAGGTATAAATCGACCATTAACCTGTCGAGTGCATACTGGGTCATTTTGACCCCGACAATTTTCTATTACGTTGGACATTCAATTTTCGTTTTCGTCGAAAAATAAATTCGGGCCCATAAAAGAAAAAAAACGCCTTGGGTCCGATTGACCCAAGATGCACTTATGGAAGGTCCTCGAAAGTGTGCAGACAAGATTAACTTTAAATAAATTCCACTAAAAACTGGGTCTGTGTGACCCATGAAACTTTCATGACAATATTTCTACCACGTAAAGTAGAAACTGGCATTTTCGATGAAAATATTTGATAAGACTCGGGCTTTGTACGAAACAGATCAAAAAGAGTGCGACATCGCGGTCAACAAAATCCGAAGCGATCTCAAAGTAAAGGTCAACGAACTACGCGACTTGGAGCACAATCCACCGGTTCCTGGACTGATGCTGAACCCCATGACGCACAAAGAGATGTCGGCGATCAATCAGCTGACGGGAAAAAGTGTATGAACCGCGAGAGGCCCCGTCTGGATTTTCTATCGGCAATAATTATGATTTACTGAACCAAATAATTCTCCAAGGATATTCGGAGGTTGAATGTAAATCTTATTTTCATAAACTTTTCCTACCGATAATTATCGACCGTTGCGATTTTTCACACGCCGTATAAACACGCTGCTCCGACGTCTATGTCCACTAAATTTTGCGAGTCTCTTCAAAGGCTCCTAATTCATTTTTCTCGTTAAATTTACAAGTTTTTTTGTTCTCATCAATTTAAGAAAAAAAAAACCAATCAATGCGAAACTCAAAACTTTGTCACATTCTTTTTGTGACCCCGAGGAATCGTACGAGATTCTTATCCACTCATTTATACAATTTCTTATTTTCCTTTTTAATCGCTCGATTAAGCAAAGCAGATAAAAAGCACAGACTGCTGTTGATAATCGAAAGGAGCAGGTTCGTACGAATAAGCATGAGAAAGGAGCTCGTCGAGTACAATTGATATATACTTATGTTTATTTTGTTGTTACGAACGTACCGTGTTGTTTCTTGTAATCTTATAATTATTATTTTTCGTTTAAATCTTTCGACGATGTACATAATAAGTAATGAGTAAACGAGCGTCAAGTCTTATCCAGAAAAGGCCCTTTCATCCTCGTCTAGCTTTACAAACATCAGTTTTGTATCTCGCTTTAGTAACACGGCTACACACAAATTGAATCGCGTTATGGATAACATTGACACTTGACAGCTTTACTCAAATATATAATATACTTTCTATGAATCCACCCGTTCATCTCAGTTGTTCGTTTTTTCTCATTTATTTATTAATTAATGTTTTTTTTTTTTATAATTCTCAATTAAACTGATATTTCTTTCATGGTTGCTGTTTTTCTTTTCTCATTTTCGTTACATTATCAAATACAAAAAACATACGCCGTTACAATAGTGTCTTATTTTACCTTTTTTCGTTTTATTTCTTTTTAATTTTGTTTATTTATTATACAAGCGTGCGACTGTTTGTTTTTTTTGTTTGTTTTTTTTTTTCTTATTTTTTATATCGTGCCACGTAGGAATGACCGTTAAAAAGAACGTTAGTGGCTTTTCTACGGAGCACGATACGCAAGAGCACCTCTTATCCAAATTATTTATACCAATAAATTTCTTATTGTTTTATCAATTAATACGTAGAAATATATTTATTTAGAATTTACTGTTTATATGTAAATATACATATATATATGCACGGTTATGTATATATATATTTGTATATATACATATGTATAATATATATCTCCTATAAGTCGATTGCAAATAAACCATACAATGTGTAAAATGAAGAGAGAAAAACGGACAAAACAACAGGAGTGCACACGCTTTCGATTTGGCTCTCTAACCGTTCGCTTCCGGTTATCGCTCCAAGAAATATTTTTCACCTTTTTTCTTGCTTTTTTTTTTCTTAGTAGCGCGTTGCAGCTCTTATTCTCTCATCAGCTTTCAAATATTTACACGTTATATTTATACAAAACATGTCTCATTTTTTAGTCCCCTATGAGCACTGCGCACGATGGGTTGAGATTTTTGTTTGTTTTTATTTTCAGCCCTTCTCCCTTTTCGATTTAGTATTCGTTTCCTCATTTTTTACTAGCGTCCTGATCGAAGGAACGGAATTTCCTGTCTACGAGAGGGAAGCGTTTGTTTTTTTCGTTTATCGTTTGATTTATGAGAGATGAATATTTTTAATTATCTCTGGCAATTGTGAATTATTGGAGGAAAATATTCACAGAGAGAGAGAGAGAGCAGAGTGGAAAATATGACAATTGGCCAAGTGACAAAGCCCCCAGGAAAATTACAAGGAAGAGGATTGTGAATTTCTGGCAACTCCGAAGCAGCAGGAAATCGTGATTCTCTGTTGAAACTTTGACATTACTATTCTCTTCAAATTTTATTGCAACCTTTTGTCTTTGTTAAGGGAAATAATGTTTCAATTTCAATGAAAATCAAGACACGACAGTTTCTTTCGGTCGATTAAGTTCTCGTGAAATTTTCGAGAGAAAAATATATCACGCTCGTAGCTCACGAGTTCGTCTAACTAATATTATTAATTGTATTCGCTACAGGCCAATTGCTCCAATTGAGTCACCTCACGAAACGTTGGAAACAAAGTTTTTTATGTATATGCATAAACATTCATGTATACACACCTTGGGAACATTTCAGTTAGAAATCGAGCCACAAATGTTTTGTGCAATGTAAAAAGACATTTTGCCTTTTTGTTGTTGCATTACTCCGAAAAAAAAAAAAAAAAACTCAAGCTCGTGTCGTTGGTTCAGTAAATTGCTTGGACTGGTTCGGACTTGAGAGTTGCACAGCAAGCATTTTTGCCAGAAAATGAAAAACATTCGAAAAGTGCTTTACACATATACATACAGCCTACAATTTTTTTTTTTTTTTCAAAGAAAATAATAATTTCTTTCGTACTCGTAAACAAAAGAGACCATCATTTTCAAAAAAAAGGCCCCAAACAAACTTGAATAGATATTGAATGAAACAAAAACGAAAATTGAAAGATTTTTTCCATAGTGTGACCGCTATATAGTTTGTAAGAAAATAACGTTACTTGGAATTTTGTTTATCTCCTCCTTTCATTTTCCTCTTATTCCTTTCTATATGTACACATGTTACAAACTACTTTTCTGTGTTTTTGTTTGTTTCGTCCAGAGCTCATAGCTCACGAACGTTTTTTTAAAACTTGGAGTTGTTTTTTTTTTCGTTCGTTAGATTATTTATACAAGTGTGTCGAACGACGAATCTCGACAACAGGCGCTGAAACTGATTTCTCGTTTTTTTCGTCTCTCGTCTTTTCGCCCTTGTTCGCGGCCCAGCTACGAATCTTTGAACACAGTCGAAACAAAAACTACATACACTGTCTTATTTTTGATGGATTATTATTTTTTCTTTCTACAAGCTACAAGCTGTGTGTGTGTTTTTTGTTTTGTTTTGTTTTTTTTATATAATCTTCTTATTGTAATTCGCGGCGAGTGGATCTTTGGGACAAAAAATGGAACATAAACATTGCAGAAATGTTACTATTGAGTAATATTATTTACAGATGATTTATGTTTTATTTTTGTTTCCACATTCGACGTTTTTCTTCCCTAATGTTTCGCACTTGTTCGTTACCGTTATTTGCTCTTGTCCGTTAAAAATATTCGAAGCACGAGCGAATGATGCAGCGCGCAATTGTACTTGGCATCTCGAGTGTCGCGGGAACTTGGTTTTTCTAGCCACAAAGTACGTTTGAATAATATAATGATGAAGAACAGAGACTTCGAAATATCGCTCGATCGGGGGAGGGGGGGCCAGAAAATAAAAAGTTAGAGCCGCTGAGTAAAGAAAAGATTAATCCTTTTGTAACTTTATTATAAATAAAGTAGCATTAAGACATTAAAAATATATGTATGTGTGTTTAAAAAAAAGGATAAAAAAACGTCATGGATAAACCAAGTTCCTTCTCCAGCCGAGTGGAATTTTCTAAACCGATCAAATCTTCGTTTCATTTAGTTTATCGTCAACGATTAATTCAATTAATTCGTTATCATTTTTATTTTCGTTTTTAAGCTCTCCCCACCCTTCTCTAAAGACGCACCATTGTCTGGGAGCGATGGATGGGGCTGAAAATAAGAAAAGAGAGAAAACAAATGGTAACGCGCGATGAATCGTCTTTTGCAAAGTTCTTTCATTGACTCTGGGGCGCGATTATTATTTTTGCTCACCAACATCGTAATCTGTACACTCATCGCGTCTCTCTATATATTTCGCGTCTGTAGCGTCCGGCACTGGGATAGACACTGGCGAACAAATCACTGTGTTTTTTTTTTCACTTTTNAACGATTAATTCAATTAATTCGTTATCATTTTTATTTTCGTTTTTAAGCTCTCCCCACCCTTCTCTAAAGACGCACCATTGTCTGGGAGCGATGGATGGGGCTGAAAATAAGAAAAGAGAGAAAACAAATGGTAACGCGCGATGAATCGTCTTTTGCAAAGTTCTTTCATTGACTCTGGGGCGCGATTATTATTTTTGCTCACCAACATCGTAATCTGTACACTCATCGCGTCTCTCTATATATTTCGCGTCTGTAGCGTCCGGCACTGGGATAGACACTGGCGAACAAATCACTGTGTTTTTTTTTTCACTTTTTCTTCACTCGCATTCTTTCCATCTTCTCTCTCTCCCTCTCACTCGCTATCCCTCTCTCTCTCTCTCTCGCTTTAGATCTTAGAAAAAAAAAGAAATTCTAAACTCACTCATATGATTATATTTACACGGGGGTGTGTCTTGTTGGGCAGCAGGATTTACACCATAAAATCAGGATCGCTGCAGTCGTCGCCGCTGTCGCTACTGTCCGATATTCTTCTTCGCTTCTTCTTCTTGTGTTTCTTCGTTTTTTCCGTTTTGTGGGAAGATCGGTGCTTGCGATGGCTGTCCGGATTGGTGTGTATCGTTAGCTTGGGGACTCTCGGGGTGCTGGGCGTCGTACTCGTCATTTGCATGCCCGAGCTGGTCATGTTGGTGGTGGGCATCATATTGAGCGAGTTGTTGGCATGATCGATCGACGAATTGACGTTGTGTTGCTGGGAATACTGCTGAGGGTTAATCGCGCTATCCGATAATTTAACCATGTCAGGATTTGGTATTCTCGAGTTGAGATCACTGGTCGTTTGTCTGTTTAGATCGTGATCGGCAGCGTTGGCGACGGCGGTAGCGGCTGCGGCAGCGGCAGTGGCAGCGGCAGCTGCGGCGGCGGTTTCTTCGTCGGGCTCCTCGGGATCAAATTTAAGCATCAGTTGTTTAAAGTCGAGATAATCTTTGACGAGTTTTCTCCTGCCGACGTCGTCGAGTTCGAGGCCGTTGTCGATGTCCTCGTGGAGCTTTTGCAAAGTCGCTTTCGGCTTGAAGAGGAGATTGTTTTTACGGTTTACCGCTTTCTCGTAGACCTTGGCAGCTTCCGAGGGCGAGTACTGGCTGATTTTTGCGTCGGAAAAGCCATAGAGATCTTTGAGATGTTGTCGCAAGGTGAGGAGGAGCATGAAGCCTTGGCTCGCGGTTAAATATTGTCTGAGGAGATTGGTGCTCGATGGAAGTCTCGCCAAAATAGTATCGTCGTCTTCCTCGTCGTCCTCTTCGTCCTCGATACTCGAAAGTGGAATAGGACGCGATTGTCCATCGGGAGCATAAAGTTGAGGTATCGCCGAAGGATTCGCTTGATTTTCGTTGGTTTGTTGTTGCTCGACGATCATGTTGCTGGGGCGTTGATTGTCAGCGTTCGTCGGGGCGGAACCCTCCTTCGGGAGGAGCGCTTCCTTAAAAGACTGCAAAAGATTCGTCCCAGACACCGAGATTATTATGTCAATATGATGAATTATAAAGAGCGGCTCGTCCTGAACCTGATATGTGAAGTAGGCGAGGTTGTCAGCGAGATAGAGCATCTGTGACAAACTCGTTTTCGCCGATTCGTCAAATTGTTTCAAAAACGACAAAACGATTGCTCGCCTCTGTTGCTTCGTGTTGCGGAGAATCGTGTAGAGGAAACCATTGAGCGCGCCGGGGAATTCACCCTCCTTGATTCGCATGCCACGAACCGCTACTTCGTTCTGCAGAATTTTCTGCAAACGGTAAGATAATTTGATGCCAAATTGTGACTTCATGTGGATGAAGCCTGGATACTTCTTCTCGATGTCCTGAAGCTGCTTGTCGGCGCTGTGGCTCACGATCTTTTCACAGTCGGTGCTCATGCACACGAGGTAAGGTACGATCTGGACCGGGTGGACGAGACCTTGCGCCAGAATCAGCTGAATGACCTTCAGAGCTGCGTGACGCACGGCCACTGTGCTGTGGATGAACGACTCGAGAATCTCCTTGAGATACAATTGGATAACCGTGCTGGCCATTCCCGAGGAAACGTCTCCCATTTCCTTGAGGTTTTCCTGCTTCGAAAGTTTCGCCCATTCGAGATCCTGCTTAATCATTCTCTTCTCTTCCTCCTGCAAATATATCTCGATGTTATTAAGCACCTGTATTCGCATCTGTACCAAAGCGACGTCCGAGGTCAGAAGATAATGATAAAGTTCCTTGAGCTCGGGCTGCATCATGAACTCGTAATGTCTAATGCACAACGAGCCGATTGCCGAAAGCGTGTACTGTCGAATGTCGTCGTTGTCCTGGTTCAAAAAGTAGCTGAGAGTCTCGAAAACTTTGTCCTTGATGTTGGGAGCCAAGCCATCGATTACCTCGGGATCGGTAAAGTTGAAATGTCTGAGTAAAAGCCCGACGGTGAATAGAGCTCTTCGGAAGAAAGGTCGATACTTTGTGAGGTTCGGATTCGTCGGATCTTCCTCGTAAATCGATTTGTACTTGTCCAGATGGCCGTTGTACTTGTTGAAACAGTCTCTTATGAGCTTGAAGTTTCTTGTTACGTTGTTGACGATCGAACCGAGACAAGAGAGACACGAAGCCACCACCGAACGATCGTGCTGCAGAATCAATTTTATAGAGTCTTCTTCGAGTTGTGCGAGAAACGTTTCGCTCGGATGTTCCATCAGAGGCACCACGAGCTCGAGGGTATGTGCCACGCTGCTTATTATCTGGTAATCTCCTTGGGTCTGACACTTCAAGCTCAAATAAGGCTGCAGCGTAATCGCGTGATTGACCAACAGCTGAGGCCGTATTTTTGCAAAGAGATGAAGCGTCGTCAGGCAAGCAACGAGCCTCTGCGACGATCCTTTCTTCTCCGATTTGCCATCGTCCTCCAAATTCGTCTCGTCCAAACGCAGCACGTTCTCGATTAGACAATCGACGATTTGCTTGCACGCTGTCAATAGCGCTTTCGGTGGCTCGGTCAGCATCTTCGTACTGTCGTCCTTGTCCTCTTTCGGCTTGAACAGACTAACCAGCAGCTGTTCGAACCACTCGAGTCCCATGTCTTTACTCGCCGCCACGACGTCCGTAATATTCATTACTTTTCGCAACAACGCACTCGAGTCGATCGTCGGTCGTTCTCTCACCGGCGTGAACCACATGTTTTGAAAAACTTCCATCACGAGCTTCCGGATTCCTTCCTCGTCGTTTACGCGTCGAATCATCTTCACGCAAATCTCGGGAATCTTTGGAAAGTCCGGGCATTCCATGCAGATGTCTTTGAGAATTTTTATCACTCGTTTTCTCACGCTGACCCCGGTGTCGAGTATTCTCGCGAGAAGCATATCGTAGTACTTGTCGATGAGCTCGGGCCGACTGAGCACGAATTTGCCGACGAGATCGACCGCTGCTTCTCGCACCGACGTCGAATGATCGAGGAACGAGTGCTTCACTCCCATCTGCATATCGAAACGTGCCAAAACACTGGAATCAGCCTCAACGATCATCGTCAAACATTTCATCGCTTTGGTTCGTATCGCTATCGACGATTCGGTCAAGACGTGCAATATTTGCTTGAGATATTTGTCGAAGCTCTGAGAAAATGGTCGGGTCGATGCTAAATATTGTGATATCAATTCGGCCGAATTGTAATCGATGTAAGTTTGCAAAACGTCCGGTTTCGTCGCTGAACTCGAGGGACGAATACGTTTGAGAATAAATTTCTTTTTCTCCTCGATAATCCGATAGGCCTCGGAATTCTTTTGCTCGTTATTGTCATTCTCGTCAGGATCGAGTTCCTCGACGTCGGTATCGCTCTCCTGATCGCTCTCCATGTGCCGACTATTTTTCTTTTTAACCGGACGCTTCTTGTGCTGCTGCTTCTTCGAGGGCGTTGTCGTTATTTTCGCTTGCCCGACGCGTGTCTTTTCTACCGCGCAGTCTCTGTACCATTGAGCGAGATAAAAGTGTCTCGCGTATCCAAGAGCCGAGTCTTTGGTGCCGTTGACCGCGAGATAATCGAGGAGAACGCGCTGCAGAAACATCGTCCGTTCCTCGTCCTCGCCCAAGCCCAAGATCTCGGGATCCTTCGAATGCTCGTAGTCCGTGTCTTTCTGTTGCTCGGCTTTGATGTCGCGGATTATTTGGTCTATCGTCGAGAGTTTGCACTGAGAGTTGACGGCGTCCTTGCGTAACCTCGCGGCGACGACCCCGAGGTAATCGATCGAGGCGACTCGCAGCGACATGTCCGAACTCTTGTTGGAAAAATGTCCGACGAGCAAAGTCCCGAGAAGACTGAGAAGCAGCTCCGCCGCTGGCCATTCGGGCTTGTTCACCGTCGCCAGTAAATCTTGGACAAAGTTTTCAAACAACGGTCGATAATCGATGTCCTCGCCTTTGCTGCCGCACTTGCTGAGGAAAACGTTCAAGAAATTGGCAGCGATTCTCGTGGCTGTTTCGTATTTGTTGATTACCAAAACGTCGCTGTCGATCGCGATGGATTTTTTGTCTTCAGACTTTTTATCTTCTTCGCTGGTGTGCCGCGAGTTTTTCTCGTGTCTCGCGAGATTGTCCGGCAACGTGACGACGCATTGTATCAATTGTAACACCAGCGCGGTCAACATTTGTATGTGGTCTTCCGAGCTGAGCCTGTAAGTTCGCAAGCTCCTTTTGCTGCTGGGTAATCGCGCTATCGAGGTCAGAATATCGTCCAACAATAATCGACGATGCTTCTCGTACTTTGTGAATATTACCGTCACAAGTTTCAACGCGCTGAGCTGCAAGTCGCTCACACCTTCGACGAAGAAGGGCGCGACACCGAGGGTCGAGGCGTGCAACACGCTCGTGTCCGTCAAAACTTGAATGCTCAACAATTCCGCGAGAAGAGCAACGAGCTCTCGCATTTTGTTGTAAACCTGGAGAATGCTTTTCTCTCTGACTTCCTTCATGTGTCCTCTCTTCTTACGACCGCTAGAATTATAATTTTCAGTCTTATTCTTCGAGTCTATTCGATAAACGGGATCGAAAGATGGAAATATTGTGTTTTGTAATTGAAACTTCATGAAGAGGACAACGCGGTCGATGACGTCTTCGAGGTAAACGGTTTTCGGCATATTTTGGGAGGTCATTATATTGAGAGCGATTAAGGAAGCGTCGACCGCTCGTTGGACGCGTTCCATCGCGAGCTGCATCCACAAACGACTCTCGTCGACGTCGTCGTCGGGATCGGCCAGTGGCGAGACTCGAGCACCGTCTCGTATGTTTTTTTCAAGGATGTTTAACAACCTGACTAAACGATCAGCTGGTATGGATTCCATGGCGCCGAGTGCTTTCAATTTGGCAGCTTCGGTGCAGAGATCCTGCAGTTGATATTTCGGGATCAACATTTCCGCGGGGACGTCACCGTCTTCCTCGATTTCTCCAAAGTTTCCGGCGTCCTCGGTATTGTCGAAAATCGTTTCGATAGTCGTGTTGAAACGCTGATAAGTGTTGGTCTCCATGAGTTCATCGACGCTCAATTTAGCGAGGACCGGCACCAGTTTTTTCTCGATTTTTCGTATTTTCGGTTTGACAGGAGAGAGGGAAGTCTCTTTTTTGCTTTCATCGTTGGTCTGCTCGTCGTCGTCGTCATCGTCGTCGATGAACCTCCTTCTCCGCCTGGTTTTATCGTCGCTTTTGTTTTTCCTTTCAGCCCGATCTTTTTCTCGTTGGACTTGTCGCTCCTTCGCTCGGGCCTTGAAGTATTTGTTGCTTTCGCCGACCTCCTCGTCGCCACTCTCGGAATCCGTTTTCGTCTCATTCGTCAGGCCCATCTTGGCGGCACGAGTCGGTGACTTTTCAGCGAACGCGCTCAGGGATTTTTGCATCAAGGCTTGATCCGCCAACGATAACCTTTTCAGCATGACCACCGGTTCTTTTAATTTCGATTCGTTGCCTTGGACCAAGGAGGACAATTTCAATTCTCTCGTCGCATTGTTGTTTTGCTGGGGCTGTTGTTGTTGTTGTTGTTGTTGTTGTTGTTGCTGCTGATAATGTTGGTTCATGGTCTCGATGGGGACAGCGGCAGCGGCCATGTTGCCGAGCACATCTTCGGCGTTTAGATTCCCATAACCAGACAAAGCCGATTGTTGTTGTTGTTGTTGTTGTTGTTGTTGTTGCTGCTGCATGACCGGATTCATGAGATTTTCCGGAGCCATTGGCATCGGCATTTGCTTCGTTCCCATGTCGACGATCGGCAAATCAATCTCGGGCAAGCCAGTCGTTGGATCGAGAAGAAATTGTTGATTGTGATCGACAACGTTGTCGATTTCCATCGACTGATCGTTGTTGACTAGCGGATGATGCAGCTGCTGATTCATCATCGGCTCGTAAATGTTTGCTTGGAGTTGATTAATGTTTGATTGACTCTGATGTTGTTGGAGATGGTGTTGCTGCGGCTGTTGCTGCTGGTGATGGTGCTGGATCTGTTGCTGTTGATGGTGCTGGATCGTTTGATTTTGTTGCATCTGCGGCTGCTGGATTGACATTCCACTGTGCATCGGGGATGTAACGAGCATCGTTTGTTGGGGCGTCATCGTCGCTGCGATTCCGTGATGCTGGGGAGTGATATTGCCGATCGGCATAACCGGCGTACTCGGCGAACCCATGTGGGCCGGTGAATACATGTTTGTTTGTGGGTTGATGCCCGTCAATGTTTGGCTTATACAATTAACGTCGTCTTGCATATGCTGCGGGGTTGTCGAGGTTCTCGTCTGTTCGGTAATAACGGTTGCTCGTGGAGACGGCGAAGGCACAGCGAACGGCGACATCTGCGACAAATCTGCGTGGTTTTGCGGCGTCACCGGCATCCTCGGATGTTGAGCGTGCGAGATGCCGCTCTGCTGGGACGAAGGCGGGGGTAAAACGGTTCGCGCTGCCGCTGGATGCGCCGGTGAGCCTTGCGGCGTTTGCCTCGAACCCGATGAACTCGAATACGACGGAGAAAAACGTCCGTAATTCGCTGGCGATTGATTGGCGTGTATCAACGGCGTACCACCTTGCTGCGACGACCAATTTCTCGGGGAACTGTACTGCGGACCTTTAAACACATCCGGATTTATTTGCAATATCGCTTTCAACAACTCCGGCGTGTTTTGTTCACTCTCCAGTGGCTGCTCCACGTTCGCGTAATGATCCTTAAGCTCTATGTGATCCGAGGACGTCTGTGACAGCGACGTTATCAATTGAGGCACCAAATTCTCGTCTCTAACGCTCAACAATATCTGCGCTTCCTCCGCTACTCGAGGATGAAACAGCAACGATTTGTTCGTCAACGTCTGTGGCAACGGCGTCGGTAACGGCATCTCCGGCAACAAATCCGTCAGACTAGCTATACCCGCCAGGGTTGTTATCGGTACACTCGGTATTACCCCGTTCATTTTGAACTTTATTTGTTCTGGCATTACAGCCCGCACATCAACCTTTTTTCTTCCGTACCGAGTCTGCTTTTTTCTCCACTTTTTTTTCGCACAGACTCTCTACCACCTTTTCTCCCACCGATCGATTTATAGTCCTCAGAATACTCGATGATCCTTTACCAAAGCTTGACACTTGACGATCGCCGATTTTGATTCAATCCCATCAAATTTACGCATTTTTTTCTCTCGATTCTCTTTCCTCCTTCCTCCCACAACGGGCCACCCGCTCGATTTCTTTACAGCTACCGATTCCCCAAATTCTCAAGTCCACACTCTTCTTTTTCGCTCATCAACCACGCACCGATTTTCTCCTTTTTAATACACACTTTTTCTCAACACTAACAATCCTCTGTCCAATCGACAAAGTCTTTTTCAGGTTCCCATGTTGCTCGTAGTTCTCTCAGCCAAATTTCGACGACGCTCTCGGATCCTGTAATAGACGGTCCATGATTTTGCCTCAACGAGTCGCTTGCACCTGCCAATCACGGAAGTCTGCGTTGTTATTTGTTCCATTCTCAATTTTTACACTCTTGCTTGAAATTTTTATGAATAAACTCGCCGACAAGAAAATTAATGACGCAACATTCGATCGTTGTTTTCTACAAGTTCTTTGTTTAGTTTTACGCAGCTGAGATTCCTTTTTTCTTACCCAATTATCGACTATGTTAGGATCGTCCAAAACGGAAGCAATTTTCCCAATAAATGTCGCCGCTTAGGTTCTTTGCCAAAATCTTTCCGTCCCGACGTTGCCGTAGAGTCTGAAAAAGTAAGAAAATTTAATGACGACTCTGGTTTTGACGGAATCGTGTTTTTCGGCACGTCAAACGATAGCAGAACAAATTTTGTCGGCAAGTTTTTGTTTTGGGAGATACTGTCGAGCTGAGCATCAAAATTAACCGCATTGTGGAAAGACACAAACAGGGATACGTGGATTTTGAACAATTACGTGCACGAAAATCACAGTTGCGCGTGAATGAGCCTGCAAAAACGCAATTTTTGTCAATAAATAATGATTAAGGCAGAAAATCGACAAGCGGGATCCAAACTTTGCAGAACGCAAGCAAATGGGTTGGTAGAAAAAAAAAGCAATGGGAATTAACGATCGTAAGATCGAATAACGATTTCTAACGAAATTGCAAACAAATCGATGGAAATAAAGAATCGGACGTCAAAGTGCGATCATGTAAGATTGTGAGAAAAAACATCGAAGAAATGTTGAGATGGGAGTATGATGGAGGTTCGTAGTGTCATTTACCTTAGAGTCGTGAACGGTAGATCGGTGTTTTCTTCTCTTTTGAAGGTTTTTTCGTGTTTTTATGCCGTGGAATGCAAGGGTGCGGGTGCAATTTTGGCGGGAGTAAATAGTGTCGAATTGAGGAATAACGCAATTGTCAAGCTCTCAATATCCTAGAGAAATCCCTTCTCCGACGTTCGAAATACGAGAGAAGCTTTTTGTTTTCGTCGAGGGGGGAAAAGGAGAAAAAAAAGCGCACGAAAAAAGTTTTTCCGTGTCGCTCTCTCTCTCTCTCTCTCACTCTTTCTCACTCACTCAATCGCTCTTGCTCCCTCTCTCTCGGGTCACCGATATCCAACTCAATTGTCAATCCGTGGCTGCTGTGGCCTACTTGGTTTTGAAAGCGTTTAATAATCACCCACTACGCTTTTATCATTCGACGAAAACGCAACGACGCCTCGCAACCTCTCTTACTCAACGGATCTTGTATTTTTTTTTCACTATACGTGTAAACACAGAGTGCGCCATTTGCTAATCTCGTTCACAGGGACAAATCTCGATATTTATAGTGTGAATACGAGGAAAACAGACACAAAGGCGTCCATTTTGATCAGGACAGCGGAGCCAGCGGAAGTTGCGTAGTAGATACGAATCACGATATAGGCGCATCGGCGGGCACCCTATAAACGTTTCAAATGCCGAGAAAGACGCGTCCTCATTGACGCTTACTTTCGTAGATTGTCAGATAAACTCTCTCCCATTGGTCCATTTCCATCTTTCACGAGTTCACGACCAGCCAAAATCTCTTTCCAACCAACCTGTCCTTCCATTTTTAATAGACAACGAAAGATAATGTTTTCATTATCCTCGAGCCATTTTCACTAATTCAGATACTTCCTGTATTTTTCTATTTTCCCATCATTTCAAATCGTCCAAAAGCTCACGGACCCAGAAAACCCACATTTATTTCTAACAAACTTTGGATATTCCGTTGGAAATGATACGAAAGTCCAAACATATGGAAATTTGTACAATTTTTCGCGTGTTTCACGAATTTAGTAAAAAAATGAAGTTAACATTTATATGAAAACTAAAATTTGATGGATTCGAATAAAAGTTTAAATTCGAGACGCTATTCCCCCGTGATGACGCTTTATCAAATCTATACGCAACATTGCGTACAAACCGCATGGAGAAAATGGAAAATTCATCCGTATTACAATATATTATTATTGCATAAAGCAAAACATCTTTTCAAAAGTATCTACTCGCGCTTCTCGGTCAGGAAGCATTGAGATAAAGGCTTGAGCGGCCATTTTTCTTGAAGCTGATCGAATATGGTGTAGTGACGGATGAGAAGCTGAGCTTCTCGGCTAGAAACGGCTATAAACATGAGTCGGAATCATTGAAAACATTAGATAGCGTAGTAAACTGTAGATAATTCACAGATAAACGAGATAATTCGATGGTTTCCTAGTCTGGCAATTGTCCGAGAGGTGGCGGTGCGTACCCCTCAAAAAGGACAAATTCCGGCGCTGCCGTGCTCGTTCCGCGAGTTTCGTACGCCGCAACCACACACAAGCAAATCCTCCTTGACTGTGTATATCTTTTTTGACATTTGATTTGCATGTACGTATATAAGAGCGATGTGAGCTTGTGAGAAAGGTTCTGTTTCAAAACATTCCATAGTTATTGTTTATGACGCGAAAGTGCGAATAAGAAACAGAATTCTCAAAACACTCGACATAAAATCGCGCTCCCTCGTAATTATTCTCGCGAAAAACAATTTCTGCAAAAACAGTGACAAACAGATATTTGCGAAACAATCGAAAATGTCGTCTCTTCAAAAGACGATCTTGAAATCGAGATTACCACCTTCTGGTTTCAATTTACCAGTATCCTCGTCTAGGTTAGTGTTCGACGTTTTTTTCGACTCAAAAATTCCCCCACTCTTCCAACATCCAAATTCAAAATTCAATTTCACGCACGAGTAAATCCATATTTCGGAAAATCTCGAAAATATCACGTCTCCCATCGTTTATTAAGTTTGCTGTCTCCGTTTTTCGAGCAGAGCCGAAAAAAATCGGGCTATGCAACAACGTAAGCGGGATTACGATCCAGTTACGTGGAATCCGTATTTCGAGGACTCCAAGGATGTTAAAGTGGGAGAAAATACTTTTCACATCTATACCACAGGATCGGAAGGTCCTTTGCTCGTTTTACTCCACGGCGGAGGGTACGGAGCGTTAACATGGGCAGAATTCACGGTATGACGAAAAAAAGACCCTCTTTTTCGTGACAACATTGAAATGCCATTGAAAAACGTAACTCGGGCTTTTTTTATGCTTTTCAGAAATCAATAATGACTGTGGTAGTTTGTAAAGTGATGGCCATTGACTTGAGAGGTCACGGCGACTCCCACACGACTAACGACGAGGATTTGGAGGTCGGCACTTTGGCAGAGTAAGAAAAATTATACATTGTGGGAAAAACTGGACGCCGAAAAGCCAATTTCTCATTTTTTCCAATTCTTGATCGACAGGGATGTGGCCAGAGTAATCGAGAGCGCTGCGCCTGACGATTCCATTATTTTGGTAGGACACAGTATGGGTGGCGCGGTAGCTGTTCACGCCGCGCCACTGCTCCAAAATGTCGCAGGATTGACGGTCATAGACGTGGTGGAAGGGACGGCCATGGATGCTTTGGCTTCGATGCAAAGCTTCCTGCGATCTCGACCAACGACTTTTAGCACGGTCCCCCAGGCTATCGAGTGGTGGTGAGAATTTCGAGATCCACACACGCCACAAATTTCGCACCTTTTTGTTCTTATTTTTCAAAATATTCAAAAAATTAAATTTCGAAATTTCGAAAACTCTAAATTGCAGCGTACGCAGCGGACAAATAAGGAACGTGACGTCAGCCAAAGTCTCAGTTCCGGGCCAAATAAAAAAGTTTGTACCTCCCCTAAACTTTGTGAATCTCCTTTTCGTTGTTTTTACGATTTGAAATAATTCTCAAAGGCAATTTCGCTTCCGATCGTTCACAGTATCCATACCGACAAGCTGGCCACTCACGAGATTGAAGATTTGCTAAACAATTCGGACCACGAAGTCGATCACGCGGAAGAACCGCTCGCACAAGCCCACGACGTTATCCAGGAAGAAGAAAATCCAAGCATGCCACCGCCCGTCGTGCCTGAACACTCCAACAACAAAAAGTACACCTGGAGAATAGACCTCGCGAAAACCGAGCAATATTGGTCCGGTTGGTTCAAAGGCCTTTCCGCAGCTTTTCTCAACGTGGCTGCTCCTAAAATGCTCCTCCTCGCCGGCGTCGATCGATTAGATCGAGAATTGACCGTAGGTCAAATGCAAGGTAATTCCATTTCCGATCAAAAGACTTTTCGAGATAAAAAACTTTCCTGATTCTCCAAAAAAATATTCGGACGTTGAAAACGATTTTTTTTTTTAATATTCTCGTTCATTTTTTCGTCAGAAATATTTTTACGTTCGGATCAGTCTAGTAACTCGAAAAGATTTCGATTCGTGTTCACATTGATGACGAACAAGTTGAGAAACACAAAAAAAGATTCGACCGTTTTTCTGCGGCCGAAAAATTAAATTTATTTCCTAAAAACGTCGTTTCTCAAAATTCTGACGCAAGTGAATCTCCATAATCGAGTATTTTTCATATAAAAACATATACGAACACGAATTAATATTCCAACAATAATTGGTCGCGTCGTAGGCAAGTTCCAGATGCAAGTTCTTCCAGCCTGTGGCCATGCCGTGCACGAAGACGTGCCGGACAAAGTAGCGGAAGCGATTGCGACCTTCATGGTCAGACACAAGTTCGCGGAACCAGCTTCAGACTTTCTTCGGTGAGAATTTTGCCTTTTTTTCAGAATTTTTCATTTTCAAATGAAAATCATTGCATTTTCGCACGTTGACTCAATTGAAACGAATATTTTGCAGCACATTTCCGGCCTGTTAGAAAGAACAAGAACGAGGAGGACGTACATTCGCGCAACAATCGATCTTTCCGGCCACTTGCAAGTCCGGAGCTATACAATTCTCTCGAAACCAACGAATTGGGTGTGAGGACGATTGTGTAAATACAGGAGTGATCGACGAGCAAAAAAAAACATAATGTAATCCTGAAAATGATATTTATTCAATGTGATTTTTCTTTTTCCATTAAACGCTCAACTGGATAAAAAAAAAAACAAAAATACCCACGCAGCTTCGAATCAATAGGAAAAGTCCATTTTTTTCACGGAAGAAACGTGTAAATCGGAATTTACAAAAAACCGGAGTCCCAGTCCATGGCAGTTAGAAAAAAATATGTATAAAAAATGGAGACCTCGCGATCGAGCGATACGGACGAATAAAAAAATAACATTCTAAATAATACTCCGACGAATGCACAAATCCACATTTTCAATAATCTCGTAAAAATACTGTCAAACTTTATCGTCGTGAATCTCAATCACGAAATCACGATTTCCATGCAAAAATAATCTCTCACGTACGATAATCTTTTTTAAAAAAATGTACAAAATAGCCTGGTCAGAGGCACAAAATACTTTATCGATATTCTCAACTTTTGAGGAATTCTTCAAACTCGCATTTTCTTCTCGAAGGTTGATTTCAGCCACTTGGACTTTTTACCACGACGCAGGGTCCTGCCCTGCCGGATTTCAGCGGTGCTATCTGCTCGAAAAACAAAAAAGAGAATCAGTGATGAACCGCGTCGAGTGTAAAAAATGTTAAGAACGGACAAACCACGAATTTTAATTGATTTTTTTTTGCTTTTCTGCGAATCCCCTCCGCACTCACCTTTTGCCATTCGTTGAGATAAGGATCGTACGCTTCGACGAGCGTAAGGTACTTGTGACCGTCGTATCCACCCACGGCCATCAACCGATCGCCCAGAGTACAAGCACCCACGGTTTCTCGAGCAACGCTCATCGGTGCCACCATCGTCCACGTGTCAGTCTTCGGATCATATCTACAGAAAAAGGTATAAAACGTTCGGAATAATTGAAAAAAAAAAATTCAACAGATCCGCACAGAAAATCGATTGGCAATCAATACCTTTCGACGCAGCTCAATCTTCTGGCATCGCGATTGCTTTTCGGTGCATCGTGACCACCGAGTGCGTAGAGATATCCATTGAGCACACCAACGGCGACTCCACCGCGTTTTTTCAGCATCGGTGCACACGCTGTCCATTTGTTTGTATGGGGATCGTAACATTCGACGGTCGCCAGACAGGAACTTATGTCGCGGCCTCCAACGACGTATAATCTGAAATAAAACACAATTTAACCCTCCGTGTGTACACCTATAATCGCATACCGGGTCAATCTGACCCGAGGCGTTTTTGAAATCGTCGTATTCCAGTAAAAATTCATTTCTCGAGGAAACGAAAATTAAATGCCAAAGAATCGATGCTAGAAAATTTTTCGGGTCAAATTGACCCAGTGTGTACTCGAAGGGTTAATCGACTATTCTCAGCAATCATTGAAACTTGCGAATCAACCGAGTGCCGTTTATTTCGCAATTAATTCATTTTCTTCAGATTTTTCTCTGCGAATATGAAAGAAAACAAAAATGGAATGCAGCTGCATACTTGTCGTTCAAAACGGCAACACCAAGCGTGGACCTCGGTACCCCCATCGGCGCGACGTAGCTCCACTGCCGAGTGCTCGGATCCCATCGTTCGACAGAGTTCAGAAAGCTCCAGCCGTCGTGACCACCGGCTGCATACAAAGCGCCGCCCAATTCGGCGATCCCTGAGTTTCGAATAAAAACTTTTAGTTAGAAAATCGACGCGGCTGTGAATCAATAACCAGGGAAATGGAGAATTTTAGATTTACCGAGGCCGTTACGATTGATGCTCATGGAAGGCAACACGCTCCATGTAGCGGCGATGCCTGACGAGAGGTCGAGGAATTCCATGGTGTTTAGCGTCTTGAGACCGTCTCTGCCGCCAGCGACGATTAATTTTTTGTCGATCAGTGCCGCTCCGAATTGGACGCGTTTGCTGCTCGATCGACCCAGACACGACCACGAATCTTCGCGCAACGAATAGGCATCGATCCATGCGGCACCTTTGGCAGTAGCAATAACTTAATTGGGCGTTTTATTATGATATTCCAATGTAGACGTGAAAAAAAATGATGATCCTCTCGGTCGAACTCACATTTATTACCGTCCATCCCACCAACCAGAAGCAATTGCCCTACCGTCGATTTCCTGGGCCTCGTTCGATCAGATTGCAGCAACGATCGCCGCTCCGGCAAGAGATGATACTTGAGAGCTTCGATTATGAGTTTCTGAGCAGAACTTTGGTCTTTGAAAATTTCATTGCTTTCTATATAATCGGCTATGAAGGCCGGAGACAAAAGTGGCAGTTTAACGAGCCCCAGCAATCTTCCAGCATCTTTGGACCGAGTCTCCGTATCGTATTGCAACCAGGACATCAAGGCCTGGAAAAAAAAGGGATGGAAACATTTCTGCGAAGGTAAAAGTAATTGCAATAAAGTCTCAAACGCACGTGGAAAATTGTTTCCTCCGATGGGACATTGAGATCGTCGCAATCCATTAGTTTGCCAACCTCGTCCGCTGAGAGCGAAAGAAATTCTTGGTTCTTTATTACGTCCATAAAGTGCTTGGTCGTGTAAGCATGGGCTACGCTGAAAAGATGGCAACAATCCTGCGTGTGGGCGAACATTCTTATCCCAAGACAATTGCTTGGATGCAACTGCTTTATGAGGAACTGGCAACAGGCTTTTATCACTGGATTCAAACGGAGAAGACACGCCGTTGCCAACAGCGTTTCCACGCTCTCCTCTCGTAATTCTATGGAACCTGCGAGCAACGATTTCAACATTTTATTCTTGATTATTATTTCAATAAAATTCCTCCAAAAATTTACGAAAATTTCTCAATGACATTTTGATTAATTTTTTGCTTTATTTCTAGTTTTAATTTGCGAAAATTTATTCAAAAAATCTGGGAATCCTTTCAAGGTAAATGAAAATAATTTATATTTTACAATTCGCTGCAAATTTTCCTGTTTTTTAAATGAAATTCTTCCAAAAATTGGTGGAAATTCCTCACTGACATTTTTATTAATTTTTTGCTCCATTTCTAGTTTGAATTCATGGAAATTTATTCGAAAAATCTGGGAATCTTTTCAAGGTAAATGAAAATAATTTATATTTTACAATTGGCTGAAAATTTTCCTGTTTTTTAAATGAAATTCTTCCAAAAATTGGTGGAAATTCCTCACTGACATTTTTATTAATTTTTTGCTCCATTTCTAGTTTTAATTCATGAAAATTTATTCGAAAAATCTGGAAATACTTTCAAGGTAAATGAAAGAAATTTATATTTTACAATTGGCTGCAAATTTTCATTGTTTTTTTTTTTCATATGCCTACGAATTATTTTTCTCTGTTGGTTTGATGTAAATTATTAAATTTACCGGTGTAGCAGTATCGAATAAGGAGCCAGAGGGCATCAGGATCAACGCACTTCAATTCCACCTCTTTTTGAGTCGATTCTCTCAGCGAGCCTGTAAACATGGCTGCAAAATATTCTGAGCCAGCACTGAGAACCAATCTGTGAGCAGGGAAATGACGTCCACCTGCGAGAATTAAAATTTATCGTCCCTTATTTATGTCAAAAGAAAGCAAATAGAGAGGAGAATCTGTTCACAACGAAAGGAAGCAGAACGAAATTATCGATCATCTATATATAGCAGGGAAAACTTTAACGTCGAACGATCTACAAAAAAAAAAAAAATAAGAAATTTAAAAAAGAAACGATTCTTTGTGGTTCTGGAAAAAAATTTCGGAAAAATAATTGAAAAAACGAGAACGTATGCGATTGAAAAAAAAAAATGGCGCGGCCATCGCACAAAGAAACGTCAGAGTTCGATGACCGCGAACGTTGTCAATAAATAGTGAAAAGAAAAACATGAAAGAGAAAAACATGAATCCAGCGTTCGATTCCCGCCGAAAATCAATCGATTTTCATTATGTGTTTATATTTGCATTTTCGCGGTGATTCGGAATGGACGTAAAAATTTAGTTGGTTAGCGACGACAAAAAATCAGGGTATTTGATGTCCTTGGTGTGATTTCCCGCGAGTGTAGTTCCGTTAGATAGTCCGAATAAATGAGGACGTGGGTCTAGGTACACGGTGTGGAAAAACCATAATGTACCTGGTCCGAGGCAGACATCTGGCGGGGTGTGACGAGCTCCGTCCAGGGTAATCACACCGAAGACAAAACAAGGGGAAATGAGGAAAAAGAGGGGATGCTGCATGGGAAAGGGTTTGTGAATGGCCTGAAAAGCCGTGAACTGATAGAAATAATTGAATTTAATGTTTAGGGAAAAAGCCAATGGACGAAAACGAAAATACAAAGAGACACGATACCAGCAATAATAGTGACGTCTGTTAATTGTTGTTTTTGAAGACATTCGTCCATGATGCGAAGACTGTTTTCCGCGTGTTTCGGCACGCTGAAATTCTCATCTTGCGTTGTCGTTGTCGTTGTTGCTGCAGAAGTATTCGAGCTGAGGCTCGATATGCTGTGCTCACTCGTCGACATTTCTTTCGACGAAAAATCCTTGTCCATTATTCTTTTTCGTATTATTTACTTTCATCAATGGGGTCGAAACCTTGTGGGGACTCGGCGCTCCGAGTCGTACACAACAATGCACTGCTTGTCAACTTGACAGACCTGACTCGACAATGAAACGCGTCTGTGTCTGTGCGGCGTGTGTAAACCTGCGGTTACTGACATCTCCAGCAGGCTTGAGAAACCAAAACAGCTGACGCTTTGCAATTGCGCATGCGCACACACAACCGGTAGTTTCGTACGAATTTTCTTTGGCATTTTGCGTGAAAAAAATTCTTCTCAACATTTGCTAAAGAAATTTAATATTTCCAAACAATTTTCAGGCGTTCGAAAGGCGATAAAAGTTTATAAACTTTTGCCTGAATTATAGAAATAAAAATTTCCTGTTGCAAGTCAATATTTCGTATCGAAATTACCTCGAGCAGTCGTTTTGAAAAAATGCGAAAAAATTGATGAACTCGAATGCTGCGGAAGGTTCGGGGAAAAAAATGACAAAACTCATCCGTGTATTCGTTTTTATTCAGTGTGGATGATGAAATTCAATTATTTATATGCGTGCTGCATCTTTGGCACATAATACTTTTTTGGATATCGTTATTTACATAAAAAAACAGTTTTCTCATTTTCTCATACCAAAAAGATGAATTGGACGTTCTTATTACAATTTTGTGAATTTTTGAGCCCGACGATTTTAGTTTCCATGGAATATAGAAAAATTCACTATCGTCAGAAAGTTTGTGACACATCGAACGTCACTCGTTCGTTACTCAGCACCCAAAATTCACGTTCTGCAACGTGCAACTTTGTCTTTCCTCGATGAGTGGAAAGTGTCTTCCAACTAAAACGGATTTCTCTGACTTGAATTTTTAGTTTCTCATGTCAACCGGATATTCGTCGATAAAAAACATTTTTCTCGTTCGTTGTCAATATTTCAACTTTTCAACAATATTTTTCAACCGGAGACTTTGTTGCGAATGATAAGAATTTCGTTGACGTGTTTCTCACTTTCTGACGTTAGTGGATGTCGTTTATATTAATTTACGAAGCATATATATTACATAAAATATTACACGAATATATACAAAAGTTGAATTATGTACATACACGATTGATCCAGTGTAACGTTAACCCTAGAACGGTAACCTTTTTTTTTATCTATTCCGGTAACTTGGGCTCATGAATGATCCCGATTTTGAAAAATTCATATCTCTGGTAAAATTCAACGAAAAGGATGCAACCTGGGCTCATTCTTTTCATTTTTTAATGCAGGATCACGTGAGGCTGGGGCAATTTTGTTAAAAGTCCAAAAATTCGAGAAAAATGAGGTAAAAAAACAAAAAATGGGAGAACGAAGGGAGAAAGGGCTCGGGATTCAATGTCGTTTGGGGTCGTTTTTGTCCTCACGTTACCGTTCCAGGGTTAATAATAATGTGACTGGATAATTTGATAATAAACTGGCTGTCATTTCGGATACGTAACGATATCGTGGACTTGAAAATCTCGGTATATTGGTGTTTGATCGGTTTTTTTAAATTTCACCGACCATGTCGATTTAATTGATAAAAATGAGGCAGTTCGTCTCGTAATTCGGCAAGTATCGCCACTGTGCGATAAACTTTTGTAATACGGTTTTTCATCGTTGCACGGAATATTTTAAATGCGTTTTCTTATCTGCCGAGTACATCGTCGTCGAAGTTGCATCAGTGTCTTCGATTTTATCACAGGCTCGATTTTTTCTCATTAGCACCCACAGATTCTCGATTACACGTCGACAATCGAGCTTCCTGACTTACGAATTATTGTACAATAATATTTATATGTTTGTATATTTTTTTTTTAGCTAATTAGAAACTAACTCACAGACCGAGGATTTTTTCGGACTGCATTTCACATTTCCTAAGGGTTTCGTGCACTTTGCAACGATATAAAATTGTCAAGTTCCTTCGGGATTCCCTTAGCCTCCGTCCTCACTAACGAGAGGAATAATTTTGTGCGTAATTGCCGAAAGAATTGAAAAATTCCTGGAGAATGAAAATAATCAATTTTCTTCCTATTCGATCCAATGGTTCTAGACAAATCGATGGATTCGATAAATTTGTTCGTTCTCTTTTTATTGTCATAAAAATTATTTTCCTAATGGCAGCTTCAGAGAGTGATTCTCCGTGTAAAAAGAAGAGCTAACGAGCCGGAAGAGTTGGGAGGAGGAAATGGTTAAAACAAAACGCGTCTCCTGGTTCTCGCGTTTTTCTCCAAAAGTGAGAATTACGAGGAGACGTTTTTTTCTGTCCCGAAACGCTCATTGCGCCGGTTGATGGATCGAACCGTAATTCTTGTACGCAAAGTTATGGTAAACGAAGGGACTATATGCAAATGGCGTTGGGGGAGGATTCGTCGTTTTTCGCGTGGATCGTCGTGCCTGTGGACTCTGTGAAACTATCGTAGGCTCTTTTTCGACAGCAACAGAGCCTGTTGAGGAGCTCTGTGAGGTCGCCATCGTCACATTCTTGGCGATAAACGCCGCTGGAGGCTTCGTCAGTGCAGACAGCGATGAAGGCCTGCAAATCATTTTTCGGAAATCCATCGCGATAATAAAGTTTAATGGTATCGTAAGCGTCCATTATAACGGAAATAAAAAGACTGAGAATGACGTAAATGTAGAGGGACATGAAGCTGTACAAATAAATCCTCGAGAACCACCAGAGCATCGGAGATTTGAAGGACGTTATGGAAAACGTAGCGTAAAGTTCATCGCCATTGATAAGAGCGAACAAGCATTCGGAGGTGGTCGCGAGGGAGCGAAATTTCATGTGATAGGGGCCGAGGACGAGCCACCCACAGAATGTGAAGCCAGCGTAAATGAGGATCGCGCAAATGAGGAATCTCGCGACCTTTGGCGCAGCTTTTTTCAACGTCAATATGACAACGTTGTAAGTTTTGAAAAATCCGAGATATCTAAGGACCCCGAACCATACGAGGAGGTTTCCCGTACCGAGAAAAATGCTGCACACGTTCCAATGATCGCTGCCGAAATTCCTCTCGATTTGTTCCTTCATTGCCGAGCCAACGATAATCAGAAGATCGTTGATAATAATCATGATGTACCACATATTAAGAAACTCGAGTTTACCCTCGAAGCTGAGACTCTTGCCAAACGTTTTTTTGAAAAAACTCATCGTCTCGAACTTCAACAACTGCGCACGATAAATGGCTCGGGAACAGAGAGCCAACGAGAGGGCGCAGATGAAAATAACGAGAAGATTCAAGAGCGTTCGAAGCGCCGAATCCAAACGATTGTCCGACGTGTATTGCGTGTCGCCCTGGCATTCCAATCGCTTGGGAATCGCGTCCAACGACAACAACATTTGCCCGTCGAAATCTCCGTTGTCGAAAATAATTCTAATGTCGAATTTGTAACAATCCGGCGGCGTTATCGGCCCGGCAGCTTTTATGTTTACCGTTTTTACTGCAAACTTCAGAGAGGCCTTGATCATCGATGAAAAGTTTATATCGCTCTCTCCATTCTCATTCGTTCTGTTGAAATAATCCCGAGACTTGAATTCCTCCTCCTCGCTCGTGCTCTTCGTTATGTTGAAACATTTCTTCTCCACCTCGTTATTGAACACGTAACTCTCGTTGAATCCGTATATATGAACGTCTTTGTACTGGTAACGACAGAGCGTCACCGGACCAATCGAATTATCCTCGTTCGTATAAGCGTACGAACCAATCGCGTTGCTCAGATTGTAATATCCTCGCAAAGCGTAATCAATCGTATCGAAAAACTCGTCCTTTTTGTACAAGGCCAGCGGTCCCGTAGCTGGCGGATATGCAGGAACCTGAAACGATCGAAAAATCCATTACAAACAAGAAACGCACAAAAATTTCACCTCCAAATTATCGAGTTAACGAGAAAAACAAAATGTAGGTCAGAAAAATGAAACGAAACCGAATTTTGCAATAAAAACTGCTGAATCGCTATCATTGGCGAATTTCATAATTGAAACAATTATTTCCTCTCTTCATTCATCAAATTTGTGGGTCAAAAAGTTTTGAGTAATTCTGTTTTTTGCCTCAGAGTGATCAATCGGTTGCAGGGTCGTAAAAATTCTGGTCACGGTTTTCATAATCATTTCCTTTTGCTCGATTTCGAAAAATTTTGACTCCCATTTCATTTTTTTTCGTTCAATTCGCTCTAATATACCGTCCCTGAATGTGTTTGTGTGTTTAATCTAAAGAAATGTTCAACATGCGTAAAGATCGAAGAAGATAGAAAAAAATTGGGGCATTTTGAAAGGAGCTTTTTGTTTTTGCTCAAAATAATCGAAAAGACGTTCTAACGAGCATCATTGTTGTGTGTCTGTGGCCGTAGAATGTGTATCGAGTGTTCGTGTCGCTGTGACTGTCCATGTGTATGGGCGTGAGTGGCAATGTGTCTTCATGAACAACGCGATTGTGTACTTTATCATAACGTGATAACGTATCTGCAAACATACGACGATACATTTTTTTCCTATAGAGTTGTGAATATTTTATTCCTGGAAATTATGTCACAATTTTCGCAGCTAAGCGCTGCACGGGAGATAGTTGCAGTTTTTTGAATTCCAAATTCTACACGCAGTTCCCACCGATTACAAAAAGCCTCGGTCATCAGATTTTTTCCAGCATCCTGCATCGGCTGACTGAGTTTTTTGTAACCGGTCGACCGACACCAAAAAACCTCAATTTTGGAAACTTGGGCAGAGGTTGAAAAAACATTTGATCGGGTATCAAAAATTTGTGAAGTTTTTGCAGCGATCGCTCGATTTTTTGGGTGACCTTGAGGCCGTGAGAACAAATTATCGAGGCAAAAAATTTGGCTAAAATTGAAAATTGTCCTTCCAGAACTTTTCAGTTGCAATCGTTTCTTTTTATTGAATTGTTAATCATGAGCAAAGCGTCTGGAACTTGACACTTTGGAAATCTCTTAAGTTCTGTTAAGTTTGCAAAATTCCGTGATAAGTTAAGAAAATCAAAGAAAACTGATGAATAAAGAAAATTTTATTCAAATTTGACGCCGCGCGTTGCCATCTAACGAAAATGGTTGAGCGATTGGTGAGGAAAACAATGTAAATATTTAGCAATTCCATTGTATGGTAGAGAATAAAAAAATGATGATAAATTGATTGAGAAAGTTAAGGTGAAAGTGAATAAATATGAATTTACCTCTTGCATGGCGTCCCATCCTCTGAGAAAGAGATGCGAGAACGTAACTCTATTATCCCAAGTGTAATTAACGTGAATATAATTGTTGTGTGCAAAAAGGCACAACTGCACGGTCACGAGAATGATTTTGACAACTTGAATGGCAAACTTGTACGGGAAGCGACGTTTGGCCTGCCACTTTTCAATGGGATTCATGAAAAAGAACCTCAGCCTCCGTCTCATTTTGTCCTCCATGTAGGAATTGTTTGAGTACGTGTTTCTTCCTCTAGAAGCCCTCGTGTTTGAGCCACTAGAAAAGATTTCATGCAAAAATCTCTAAGAAACGTAATTTCGACGATTTATCATAGAAAATGTCAATAGTTTTGGTTAAAGTTGCAATTTGTAATTTTTAGACGAATTTGCAGCGTTTCGAATCAGTAAAACACGAGAAATTGCTCTAATTTTTAACGAAAACAAAGCTAGCGAAGTGTTTGTGGTTTGCAATATTAATTTTGTTAAATAATGTTGGTTAAAGTTGCAATTTGTTATTTGTAGAGGAATTTAAAGCGTTTCGAAACAGTAAAACACGAGAAATTGGTCGAATTTTTAACGAAAACGAGAGTAGCGAAATGTTTATTGTTTGCAATATTTATTTTCTTATTTCTATCCGTAATTCACATTTTTCGGAAATAAACACGGAGCCCCTCGTTGCGCTCTGCAAATACGGCACTGGGCGCTTAAAGTTCTTTTGTTCTTTCGTCGCGAGTTTGACGTTCGTCCGTCCATCCGTCGTACATGCGCGCGCCTCGTGTTTGATGCACACGAAGTATGTTGTGAATATACGTATAGACGTGATTTATTCGTATGAAGCATCGATAGATAAGCAGGATTAGAAAACGATAAAAGTCGCGAACTAACCTCATTTCGCCGTTGTCAGAGACGAGTGGACTGCTGTCGTAATCCTCGTGATCCTCGGGCCCCTCGCTCCACGAATTAGCTCGCAAAACATTGCCTGCTCTTACCGCACTAGAGCTAGATTCATCGTCAACAAGATTTCTCTTCTTATTATCCTCCGCGTTGACGTTGTCCGCCATTTTAATGGAGCTTACATCACCAGTATCGGTGCTGGACGAAGATGATAAATCGAGCAGTTGAAAAATGTTTTTCCTCGTTTTTGCAGGCGCCCGAAACGTCAAACGACGCTTCTCTGATCCACGAACAACTAAACTATACGCCGACCGCGCGAATACCCCGTGTCATCACCTCGCGAAACCAAAGATTAAACAATACGATGACGTCCAATCGATCCCTTCCAATTGTTTTTTTTCTACGCGTTTAAATACCCAACGGATCGACGCGCCGCGTGCGATTGACGACGAAACGATTGGCGCATGCACGTTTCACACGCGCAACTAACAGCTGCTCGGATACGTTTTCGTCCAAGCTTGTTGTCTGTTGTTTGCCTCCACGCCATCTCATCAACGACTGAACTAAAACCCGACCAGCCCTCAACACCCAAACTCTCTTTATCCTCTCTGCTCGCTCCTCTTATCTTCTCGCATTATGCTCGAAAGACCTTGTACACCGACGTGACAACAACGAATATCACACATTTGAACATTTCAACCAGCAGCGTAACCTCGCAAAATGGACGTTTTCATTCTCGTGATGCATGTTTCCGCTACACGGAAGTGCATCACGGAAATTCGCAGTATGTAGGTTAGGGCGTAAAAACCGTCAGACAACTCGCAGAGCTATTAGAGCGTGACCGAACGTAAGGGCAATGTGGGTCAATGAAGATGAAGCCGGAAGTTTCGGGATTATAGGTAAATAACAAAATCAATTAAATTAATCAATTGAACAAATAATTCCTCTCATAGACCGCTCGAAAAATCGCTTTTTGATTATAAAAGCTCAGTTATTATTTTTTCGAATAACGGATCGGCGCGTCTCCGCGATCGCGGAAATACGAAAGTAACGAATAATAATAAAATCTTCGTAATGGTCTCGCGGGCACTTGTGCACAAACGATCCAAAGACGCAATTTTCTTTCTGGCAAAAAAACAATTGCTCTTTTTTTTTACAAAAATGAATGTCTTCGAGTTTTTGAATGTCCGTTTTTTCCCCGACGTCCTATATATTCATTGCAACATCCGCGTACACTGACTTTCGAGAGGTACATTGATCTTCGAAGCCTTACATGAAATAAATCGAGGAAATGCTTTTTTTTTTGACATGACAGAGAATTGAATGACAGCGATCGCACGTTTCTCGAGTAGTTCGAGGCCTCGAGGCGATGAGAAATAGCGTTCGAGTCTCGAAAAGTGGGGATAGAATCAAAATATCAAGTCCGCGTACGGATTCCGTTAAATTTTTATAAACATATTTCCACTGCCCGGGCCTAACGTCTTCGACATGTTTTCGTGAGATTCGTAACTTTGAAGAAATTTTGACGAAAACTTGTTGGCACTCGTTGACAATTTGCCTCTCCCTCATATTTCTCGTTTTGCGATTGAAAATTCATGTCTCGGTGTAACGGCAGCGATCGCGCTCTATGGATTTCATACATTGATGAGTATAGAACGAAGCTGACGTTTAATTAGATTATGTAGCTCCACCGGGCTTCTATAAACGAATCGTGAAGACCACCAAGAGTCGCTGCTCCTCAGAATTCCTCGGACGTGCAATAAGGTGAGTCTCCGCGAGCATACAGTGTGCCATCGGTTACAGGGCTGTCACCGATTTCTCGGTATTCGTGCCGAAAAACAAAAACACCCAAACAAACTGTTTTCTTTCTCATTCTCTCTTGGAGATTCGTTTCGTTCTCGATCGTTCGTGAGGGAAGAGAATAAGTAAACAAGGAAAACCGTTATAGCTCAGCGCTCGTTGTCATTGGCCATTCGATCCAGTGAGTACATTCATTTTTTCGAACCCCATAGAATCTCGTTGTGCAAATTTGAGGGAAACTAGTAAATTAGTCACTCTCGTCGCTTTCCCTAAAGTTTGAGAACGTTTTTTTTCTCCATTTTGGACTTTGTCAACTCTGGCAATTTCGAAATAAGGCAAACGGCCGATGTCGTTGTATCACTCTCGGTCGATCCCACGGAGGGACGAGGCGGCATACGACTCGTGCGATTGACAGGCTCATTCTCGTTCGTCCACTCGAATGACGAACGACAGGAATGCATCTTTATTTTTTTTATTAAGGATTCATGTCTCCAGAATCAAAAAAAAAAAACGTTTTCGAAATTCGGTTTTTCACGAAAACTGATACAAAAACGCAAATTTTTGAAAAACGAAATTTCTCTTTTGAATAAAAAGTAAAAATTCCTATGAAGTGATAATATTTTTTAACTACAATTCGAAGTCTGTCGAGGTCACCGACTGCATTACTTGAGAAACGCAACAACACGCCGTGATTATTTTTTGGGAAAAAAAAATTCCTCGTTAAATCGACAACTTTATCGAAAATTCTCTAAACAATAATAATCACTGCGATGTATATTTTTGACGAGCCAAAAATGACTCATTCGCTTAATTGACGAATAAAAATACTTTCGAAAACTATAATTTCTCGTGCGACTAAAAAAAACGTTAACTACGAAATTGATCGTGAGAGAGATCAGTCAAGGCGAAAGAGTTAACGATTGCAAAGGTCATCGTAATTTTCGTGGATGTTCGAACCGCCTGATCGAAACTTTGATCGTTGCCAAAGGCCGGAAGTCGATTTCCTGTTAAATTCATAGATTCATAAAAACGTTTGAATCCGCAGAATCTCGGTATAGAAAAAGCTGAAATAATTCTGAAGATAAAAAAATAAATAGAAAAATTCAATCGAAGCTTCAAATTTATTTCCAACGAAAATTCGCAGCAGGTCATTGGCGAAAAATCCGAATTCTTCGATCGGTCCAGCTGCGAAAATGACGCAATAATTAAAATGGCAAAAATAGTGAATCGAAGACGAAAGGGCGAGGATTATCTCCCGCAGCGTTGTAAATAAACATTTTCCACTGGCCACGCGATCTCGTAACGAACATACACGCTGCTCGTTCGCGTTTTTTTGACTCGTTCCTTTTCTTTTCGTACGATGGATTACCCAACGCATTGCCAGGCTCTGCGGTCGGGGGCCGCGCATTATAAAATCTATGGAAAACTTTAACATCATCACACGCGCTCTCGCACGTACGAATATAAATAAATACGGACATCGATGTTTACAAATGTTCGTAATTCACATCGATGTACTTTCTTGCATGTTTTTCGTGTATTTTTATGGTCGTACGTGTGTATTTAAAAAAGTAAAATATAACTATAGCTCGTTCGCTCGTGAAGCAACCCGGTGATATTGATTTTCCCTGATGTAGGCGCAAGCGCTACGTCGTTTTAACTTGCGTCAGGGGGGTGCGGTTGTAACCATGGATCCCAGTGTACTCGCCGCCATGGATAAGGACGCACTGAAGAAGCAGATCGAGAATATGAAATACCAAGCTACCATGGAACGGTGGCCACTTTCCAAAAGTATTGCCGCGTAAGTCCAATCAAATTTCATACTTTTATTTTGTGTTGTTTAATTATTCCAGTGCCAATTTCATTTCGCGCTTAATTATTCATTTATTTCTTCGTTAATCGATTATTCCCTCTTTTTTTTTTCTCGAGCTTTCTCATTCGTTTTGCTATTCGAACGAAGGGAAAATATTGTTGAATCGGAAAATTTTGATTTTCGGGGTCGCAGTTGCAGGAAATGGTGACGAAACTGATTTTTTTAAATTTAATTTTTGGACTCAATTTTTTTGCGTTTTTTTTCTCGATCAGCTGCATTTTTCTCCCATGGGGTTTATTTCTCGGATGAATTTTTTCGTTTTTAAAGATCGCTTCCAGTTGTTTACACACGCAGGTGCGAGAATTTGTTTTTTTTTCTCCATTTTTTGGGGGTCAAAATGCTCCGATGTGTTTTTTTATTCCATGGACGAACCTCGAGTTTTTTTTTGACGAATTTTTCGATGGGATTAGAAGCTTTTTCAACGTCGTAGACATTTATCATAAAAATTTGCCTCTTGGGCAGAACAACATCCCGGATCTTGACACCGATCCCCGGCCGCCATGTTTGCATGCATTTTCACCATGCTCGTAGAATTTGTAACACTCCCTTCGACCTCGTCGTCAAATCGACCAGAGTCGATGGAAAAAGTTTCTTTTTCGATGGCGAGAATTTTATTTTCGCTATGAAACACATTTTCGGGAGTGATTTCGAACTTTTGATTTTCGGGTTGAGTCGTTCGTTAGTGAGTCACAAGTTCAACGTCCTCCAGCCTCAGGTACCTATCGTTGTTCGGTACTTCCGGTTTAGCGTGTGCAACGTCATTTTCGTCATTTCCATAATGTTTTGCTCTTTTTTCCAACGATTTTTACTGTTATGGTGGTTTCTATGGTGTTCTATTCCAGAAACGTTTATTTTTTTCCACAATTAAATATTATTGACATTTTGTCCTTTTTTCTGCCTTTAAAACGTCCGAAAATCGATTTTCGAATATTTTTTCGTCTTTCCGAATTTATAATCCAAATGAATTTTATAAAAATTTTCAAAATTGGGAATTAAAACATTTTTAGTTGAAAAATAAACATTCACCGTGATCGAAGATGAAAAAAAAATTCAAAAACTTAAACACGACAGCTTTTTTCTGCTAGCGTTAGAAAAATAGAATCGATCAGCCATTTCGAAGACGAGAAGTCTCGTTGGATGCTGCTGGGAAAATTGACTAAAAATCGCTTTTCGGTTGTTTCGAAATCGGTCGATTTTTCAAGGCCATGGATTTTCGAAGTGTAGGAAAAAGAATCGTTTCTTTCGTGAGCTTTCAGTTTTTTTTCCAAATTACATAAATTTCCAGGTCTAGGAAAAAAAAAAACATTTTCGTCGACTCGTTAATTCGTTAATTTCGTGAGTTTTCAGTTTTTTTTTTCCCAATTGCATAAAAAAAATTTTTGCTTGCGTTACAATGATGAATATGTGTTGCACATCTGTGTACATTTGTTAAGGTAGTTTCGCAATGAGCAGAGAAATATTAGCAGGAAAATATGCTCCTATTCACGAGGTTCGAGGAGACTTTCCATTGTCTAAATTGGAGTGTACATCTTCATCGAAGCGAGACATTATGGTTGTCCATAATTAAATATCGTTCCGTATCGGTTTCGAGAAATCTTGATTGTCATTAAAAACAAAAAAATTCCAAGTTCTTCGAACTTTTTGAGAATTGACTTGCAATCGATTTAAAATTCAACGAGAAAATTGGCTGCGGCAGAATTTCCAGAAATCGAACTTTGCGCGAATTTTTTTGGGAAAGTTTTTTGTTTTGTCTTGTTTACTTTTTATTTCGCACAAAATCGCTCTTTTCATTCGTTCGCAAAGCGAAACGACAGGCAGCTCGAAAAAGTGCTGGATTTTTGGTGAAAAAAATTTGCGGTCAACTGGCGAGAGCTCAGGAGGATAGAGTGAAAGGTGCTGGTGCGTGGCTCAAGAAATATGCACATACGTATAGCTTGACAGGTAATAACACAACAGCCGCGAGACTTTTGTGCGCGCGTGGAAACGAACGTCGTTGGATCTCTTTCATGGGATCCGTCCGTCGTTTCCGGCCTTGAGTTTCCGCTTCCATTTTTATTTTTCTCTTCATCCCAAAGATACCACCGCGCGCATTTGTTGCTTGCGTTTAGTCGAGCACTCCACGGACGCGTCCGCATAACCACCATAAATTCCAAGCTTTACGGTCATCGGAAATCATTTCCATCAATTAGTTATTCCAACCTGCATTTTCATAAGTCTTTCGCTTCCTTTTACACTTTTTTTTACCTTTTTCTTCCTTCGAAATCCGCACGGAAACTTTCCCTGCTTAGGTTCATGCGTTACACGGGATATTCCACGCTCGGTCGACGACCCAATCGATTATTCCAAGCAATCCATCGTTTTTTCCAAAAAACGTTTTTTCAAATAAGTGAAAATCTCGCGAGGCATTTTCTCGGACACGATCGAGTATTCACGATAAATAAAAATCTGAAGAAAAAAATCAGAATGTCTTTATCACTCGGAGGAAGAAATAAAATTGTTGGGCCAAAAAATTCGACAGGCGAGACGAGCAAATTGCCAGATTTTTCAAAAAACAACAGCGTTTCCTTCGTTTAAAAAAAAAGTTTCCAATCTCTCGAAAAAAATTGAATAGACTTTGAAAACTTGATAACATATAAAATCGCAGTCGTGATTGTCGGAACGTTCGATTCATTCGAGAAGAAATAACCTGTAGAGTTTAGCATGTAAGTGGGGCTCGCGGAGACACACGTTCGTGGTTAATGAGAACGAAAAATCTCGATGTACACGAAGGTACAAGAAGACGACGACGAGATGAGAACGACGGCGATAGTTTATCGTCTATCAGTTTTTATTCGCGTTGTCGTTCGAGTGTGAAGCGATTACAAACGTTGGCCGCGCACGGTGATTAGCCACTTTAATTTTATGGCGAAACCACGCGACCAGTCCTCCATTTTCCATCGTAATAGAAGGAGATCAAAGAATCCCCATAAAGCCCCATAATCTCAACAATATCAAGAAACGAATCCACTAAAAAAAATCCTCAATCTTTAGACATTTTTCCATTAAGCAAACATTTGCCAGTCGATGAAAAAAAAAAAATCATCCAAGTTCATAAAAAAGGAATTGATCATTAAAATTATTGCAAGACGAAAATTCCACTTTCTGGAGCATTTTTCCTTCAGGATCTGGATTTGCAATAAATGCCAATCACTATGGATCTTTTATTTTTCTTTGCAATAGAAAAGATCACAGGATCCCCATAAAACCCCATAATCTCAACAATATGAAGAAACGAATCCACTAAAAAAAATCCTCAATCTTTAAACATTTTTTCATTAAGAAAACATTTGCCTGTCGATGAAAAAAAAATCATCTAAATTCATAAAAAAGGAATTGATCATTAAAATTATTGCAAGACGAAAATTCAACTTTCTGGTGCATTTTTCATTCAGGATTTGGAATCGCAATAAATGCCAATCACTATGGATCTTTAATTTTTCTTTGCAATAGAAAAGATCACAGGATCCCCATAAAACCCTATAATCTCAAAAATATCAAGAAACAAATCCACTAAAAAAAATCCTCAATCTTTAAACATTTTCCCAGTAAGCATTGTTCTGGCGATGAAAAAAAAAAATCATCTAAATTCATAAAAAAGGAATTGATCATTAAAATAATTGCAAGACGAAAATTCAACTTTCTGGTGCATTTTTCCTTCAGGATTTGGAATCGCAATAAATGCCAATGACTGTGGACAAAAGCCCACGAGTCCATGGTATTTTGTTCGTGGATAAATATAGCTATGGTTTAGCTGCTTTTACACTTCAACAGCTCGAATAAATTGCAGCCGCGGTATGAATAGGCCTACGAAGATTTTCCCCCTCGCTTTCAACTCGTGCATGTGGGTGTGTGTTGGTGTACAACCTTGTTGAATTAGTATAGAGAGCTGTACATATATTCTCCTTGAACGAGTATCTGCTCTACCAGCCGCAACGAAGTTTCCTTTCACCGTAAAGTTTCAAACTGCTGGGCTCTCTCGCACTTCGTGTGCAACTTCTCCTTTATATATACGTGTGCGAGCATGTGTATGCACTTGAGTATATATTCATATATACAAATAACGGCAACGAGTGAGCAATGCATGTGGAATCGAAAAAGCAAAAAGTATTTTGACAGCAAACGGATCCAACGTTTTTTATAAATGTTAGTGGTCTAAATAAATTATTCTAATTTTCTATTGACGCATCGTCCACTTTTATCCATGCTTATGCACCTTGTTTACGATTATGGAAACAATTCTGCATGGAATTTCATTGATTGACGTAAAAAATGATGCACAAACATTTTTTCATCGATTATCAAATTTCTGGAAATTCGAACAATCGAATTTCATTGTTTAATGGCTTTTCACCACAAATGGGTCTGTGTGACCCACCGTTTTCTTTCCTTCTGACAGCCTCAAATATCATTCGATCATTTTGCCGGTATTTTATCTCTATCGACGTCTGAGCGACTGAAAAAAAAGTAAATTGATCGGACTGTTTGAAAAATTAGGAAGTGTCGATAATCGTCTCATCGTAAGGGTCTCCCAGACCCACGATGTCCTTCAGAGGTTTCACGAATTTAACACGCCAAAATAGTGCCGTTCGGTTCAGGAAATTTGACACACGAAAAAAAGTCGTTGACCTTCAAACCCACGCCTTTTTTTTTCAAGTGCGATTGACCCGGAATTCAGTTCCCACGGATTTTACGGGGTTGCCCATTTCTTTTCGTGACCGCCAACTCGTAAGCGAATTTTTTCTTTAAAGAGTATACGAAACGTTTAGAAATGTTCAGGGACCTTGTCGAGATTAAAACTCCGGCATTTATTGTTGGTAATTAGTCTAATGATCAATTAAACGCAAAGAAATTGGTGTGGCAATTTCCTCACCAACCCCCATACCGCGTTACTGACTTTGTTATTTTCAAACCCTCGTCTAAAGTGTTAAGAATACTCCACGATCAGAGTTTTGTGAAGGGAAAATCTTGAGAAATCCAATGTCAAGCGACTCGACCGATAAAAATTGTATCCACAAAGTTAAAAATCGTGAAAAAGGTCGGAAAGAAAATTTTTGATAGTCCGAGTTCGTATATTCGTGTGGAAACTCCCGCTCGAATGTTGCACGACGTCGAATTGCAACAGAGAGTCTCGACGCGCCGAGAAAAACACACGAACTCGTGCATTAATGTCTCCATATCCACGGAGTCATATGTCCACCGAGTAGTATAAAAAGAGGATGACGATAAAACGAGATCACGATCACCTTTTCGTTAGAAAGTTGTTGAAATGCGATTTGCATTGAGGAAACGCGTCAGCACCGAACGATTCGTTCGGTTCTCATTTGATCAACATAAAAGAAAATTATCGAAGCGTCTGGCACGAGAGATTGACTTTTTTCCTCCATCTCGATGGCTGCCAAAAATATTTCGATACAATTTTCTTCCTTTTTTGTTGTTGATACGATTTTGACGAAGAAAGTATCCCAAGGAAAGTCG
Organism: Hyposoter didymator; assembly: GCA_037952995.1. NCBI lineage: Eukaryota > Metazoa > Arthropoda > Insecta > Hymenoptera > Ichneumonidae > Hyposoter > Hyposoter didymator. Next base: position 2,897,183 of record JBAJMU010000009.1, read on the forward strand.
AAACGATTTTTAGAAAGCACTCGTCGTTCACGCAGGGATTTGGATTACTTTGGAAATGCACAATCAATATTCATTATGACAGCCAACGGTGTTTACTTTTTCAATTCTCTTCTAACCCACTAACTATCGATCTCTTGATCATCGCTCATTCACAAGAATAATGAACGCGCTTGTGTCTATCTCCTGTGTTCGCTCAGAAAACGGACCAACGAGTCTCCATACCTCGCTATTATAAAACTAGCAGAGCGCTGATAATAACAACCCATCGCTTTCGTTATTGTGAGCGAACGACGTTCATTACTTTTGTTTTATTAATGTTGCTGTGCTCCTTACGGTTTCTGAGCTTTATTAACGAGTCGCCCATCGGTGTCCTCGTGGCTTTGTAGGGCATTTTTCACCGCAGAATCATTTCGACTTTGGCCACGAAATTTATTCAACTAGATCGAAGTTCTCAAATATTTTGGGAGCTCTTATGAGTTCGTGATCTAGTTTCGAAGTACTGGAGCGAGAACCTTTCGATATTTTCAATCTCTTAATATTTATGAAGCAATTGACAACTTTCTCAGTTTATTTTCCTGTCAGTTTGTGTTCCCCGAGTCGATTTCTTCGCAGGAATTCCCTGTAAATTCGACGACAAACTCAAAATCACTAGACCACTGCGGTGCACACCTCGCCTATGAGTGCACACTTGGGTCAACTTGACCGGAGGCGTTTTCCAAGTCGTTGCACTGAAAACAAAGCTTTGTTGAAAAAGATCGAAATTTTGTTCGATACTCTCGACTAAACTTTTTTTTTTTCAACAAATCCCAAAAATTGTTTCATTGCAGCAAGGAATATTCTAGAAAGTCTCTTCGGAAGCAAATTTTTCGTCGTTCCAATCGTAAATTTCGCTGACGATTCCGTTAGAAACAAAATTATCTGCTAAAATAACGAAAATTTAAAAATCATCAAAAAATATTTAGTTTACCGTGTTCAACAAAATATCGACGATCGATAACAAAATTTCATTTCCAGTGTATATCTGAGAAAATCTTCATCTTCTATGTTTTCTTTGTAGAGACGTTTTTCGTAGTTAACCAAATTTCAAGGCCCCAGATTGATTTTTTTTGACGAAAATGAAAATAAAATGCCAAAATATTCGTTGCCAACACATTCCAAAGAATCGATGACGAAAAATTGTTCGGGTCAAATTGACCCCAGTGTGTACTCGAAGGGTTAATCCTTAAAAAATCGACAAAAAGAGAAAAAAAAAGTTTGAAATAATTCGAGACGCCGCTCGATCGAATAAATTAGCGAAAAAAATGATGAGCGCATCGATGAATAACGAAATAAGAAACGGAAGAAAGCTCAGATGAAAGAATAATAACGCGACAATAGGTACAAGGATAAATAATGCGCTCGTAAAACGAAGAAAGAGAAAAAAAAAAACGTTGCCCTTTGTTTCAGGATGCGAGAATACGTGGAGGAGAACGAGAAAAACGACCCGCTGATTCACGCGCCCGACAAGAAGAACAACCCGTGGGCCGAGAAGGGGAAGTGTATTATCATGTAGCGTGCTATGTCCTACGATCAAACGAACGATTGTTCGGGCGGAGGGAGGGAGAAGGAGGGAGAGAGAGCGAGAGAGCGTTAGGGATTGACGCGACTAAGAAAATCTATTTGAAAATCTACAAAAACGAGACGAAAAACAGCAACAAAACAACAAGAAGAAAACAGAGGAAAGCAACAAAGATGAAAAATGCGAATAAGTTGAAAGAGCGTAACGTTCTTGGTCCGCGGAGCTTGGGAGGAGATCGTGGGGAATGGAGAGAGACGAATACGAGGATGCTGGAGACGATTCGGCGCAGCCACGCAGACGCAATATCTGCGAGGACAGGACGAAAAAACTGAGAAAGGAAAAATAATCAGCAATTCTCATGGTAAAGTGCGAATTACGACATTTCGTCGGAATCCCATTTCCAAATGGAACGTCCAAGTGCCAAATTTCCTTCAATCCACGCGACCAAAGACTCGGACCAACGGATCGAACGAAAAATCACAATCTCCTGATTTTTCTTTGTGAAAAAAAAAAACAAAGAAAAAAAGCATCTCGAAGGATCGAAAAAGGCGGAAGAACGACGCAGGAAAATCCTGATAATTGGACGCTGTGCTCGTGTGGCTTTGACGCCACTATTGATATTTTCTACTCAGCAACAATCACAACAACAAAAATGCAAGAAAAAAACAATCTGATGCTCCGAAAAAGGTTTTTCTCCACCAATTTTTATTATATCGCTATAACTTTAATTAACATTTATTACAATTATTAATATTATTATTACTTTCATTATTATAATCGTTAATAATTGATCAATCATTGTCACAACGCCAAAAATCATGTGGTACCAATAATCCAATGAAAAATCTCGATTAAACGATTACGAAACGATCCGAATATATTTTCACGATCCCAAGCAAAACCGATCGATCTACATCCCGTTTCTCCCAATCCTCATCCCAATCAGACCAAAACCGCGACTTCCCTAATTTCAAAAAAATCGTCGTTAAAAAAAAATCCCCAAAAAACTAAAAAATCATCGTCACGTTCTATTTTTCCTTCAAATTTCCAAAAAATCATCATTTCGCAATTCGGTCATTCCAGACCGCGAGGCAAGTAATTTTTCAATCTCTGCGACTTCGAAATATAAGTTTACGATCGACGAATCGAACCAAAAACTCAAAAATTACGATCGGACGAGGACGAAATGAAAAAGAAGGAAAAAGTTTGCATCGGAATGATCGACAATGCCAGGAACCTCTCGCCCCGCGACCACCACACGACATCGCGCTACTCGCGTCGATATGAATGAAAACTCAATCATTTTTTGCCCCCCACACACACACTCGTTACACGCGTCACGATATTATTATTATTCGTCGTACGAATTTACCGAATAATCATATTTAAACGAAAAATAACATACTTCCTCTCCGAGTGTATTGTATGTGTACGTATATATGTCTCTGTGTATATTCGTATGCATAGAAATTATACTTATTATGTGTAAAACGCGTGGGCGTGTATGCGCGACGACATTATACTCGAACGATTTCTTACGAACAAAAAACAAATGAAACAAAAAAACCCAAAAAAAAAAAAAATATATACACAGATGTGACGAAGCTGTTTTTTCTTTTACGCACCCTCGTCCCTTGTGTTTTTTTCTTTTTTTCCTTCGGATCGAGGAAGCGATAGAGATGCGAACTTGGTGAACGAGGAAAATCGAAATAGTCACGAGGATCTCGAAGGATCTCTCGATCCTGCACTTTCCAACGTTTTGACTCCGAACCGAGGAAGCTCGTGAAAATAAATCGGTATAAGCATCGAAATTGATCGAGACGAATCGTCGAAAAAATGTTTTCGTACGACCGACCAAGGACTCTTCGTCTTTGGGGTGCGGGGCGATCCTCGAGTATTTTGCTGTATGGAACCTCCAGCGCACGCCCTGTTCAGTCTCTGTTCCCTTGTTATACTCGCGTGGCTCAGTCCAGGAAAAGAAAAAGTGGGGATAAGTCTCCAGGGGGCCCGTTGCTCGAGTTGGTTGGCTCGTGGTGAATTCTCTAGCTGCGCTCTCTCGGGGACACGATCTCTCAGACATTCGGAGCGCGCGAGTAACTCGCGCGCGGCGCGCTCTCTCTCGCGTCGATGCATTCGCGCGCTCGCAGGATCGCGCGCGCGGCGTTTCACTCTCGCGTTCCCATTTACTTCCATCGGGAATGGACAGCTCTGTATATCGAATCGAAGTGGCGGGGAGAAAGAGTCATAACGGTGTCGCTACTATAGTTAAAATGAAAGGCGCTTTAATTGTTGTCTATAATATTGCTGCCTGGCTTTTTCATCGCTACTTCTTACCGTCCTGAGACTCCGAGGCTGAATATAAGCGGCGAAAGAGACCGCACAACGCACCACCTCGATTTTTCCCCCACCCCTTGCCCTCCCTCCCTTCCTCCCTTTCCACCTCATCAACAGAGAGCTACGGTTATACGAAAATTTGAGAATTATAGTTTCAGTATTTCCTGAACGACTGTCAGTGATAGACAACAAGAATCGGGCGCGTGCGAGCATTTCCCATCGATTACTTATTTCTTTATTTCCTCATTTTGTGTTTTTTGCCCTTTTTTTTTATACTTTTTTTTTTATCACAATCATGGAACGATGAATCGTCTCCTCGTTTCTTGCGACCTTTCATGATTTTTTTCCATCTCGAAAAATAATACTCGATCCAACTTTCGAACAGTCCCTCGGATTTTTATTTATAGACTCGCTTATTCCCTTTTTTGTGCTCCCCAATCTTTTCTTCTCGAGTGCAACTTTTCGCCGAACGAACTTGGACCCTCTGACAGTTTTGTCGATACAGTGCTCTCGAGGAAATAGCCAAAATGGTAAGAAAATATTTTTTTTTGAATAGCTCCTTCACGAGTTTCAACGATTTGACACAATATTTGGAGGAAATATAAAAATCGTCTGTCGCGAGGGCTGGTGAAAAAAATTACGAGCGACTTTTCTTTTTTTTTTCTTTTTCTGGAGCAACGTTACGAAATCGCGATCGAGAGTTGTCAATCAAGATATTCTCGGGCCTTTTTTTTCTTGCAATGTTCCGAGCAACCCACGCGCGTGCATGTGTGTGAGTGGGTGAATGCCCGAGCCAGTGAAATATTCTAACGCACCTAAAACAATTGCGTTGAAAAAAAAATAAAAATAAAAAAAAACACACACATCGATGGAAGAGAAAAAAATACAACGCAGCTCGGTCGCGAGTGATCTCGCTGATCGAGATCTCTCACAAAGATATATTGCAAATACTATATGTTAATGATCCAACGAGATGTTACGGAATAGCAAAAAAAAAAACTTCTTCCAGTCCGTGATCTCCATTTCGTTGAGCAACATAAATATATATATACGATTGTCTGTATACGCGTGAATACTTTTTTCTTTTTTTTTACATACGTAATCACCCCTTTTTCGCAGGTGAAATTTTTCCGAAACTCCGCGCAGCGCGTTAATCGCGAAATAACGTACGTGATCATGTTGTTATGTCACGGATTACGGCAACCGATCGGCCAAATGTATCGGCTATTCTCAATGGAATTTATCGCCAAACAATTGGGTCGATGGAATTTTTCCTTCTCACATTCAAATTTTCAAGTTTTTTCAAAATGCAAACAATAAATTGCAACAATTCATGGGCTTAGTCACAAGAATTACGGATTTTTGATCGACGCATTTTTTAAATCGTGGCATAAATTTCCATCAAATGATATTTTTGGTTTTTTTTTTTACAGATTTTTTGTTTCTGAATATTTATCCGGTTCGTTAATTTCCGGTTGGAGGATTTTTTTGCTCTGCTTTTTGCGCGAAACCGACAATTCGACGATAACGATGATTTTTCGTAATTAAATTTAGCAGCTCGTGGTTAATTGTGCGAGTCAAATTTAGTTCACGTTATTTTTGGTAAAGAAAAATCTGGTGAATCAATCGCTCGTGACAAAAGTTCAAAGACTGGAAGTTGGAGTGAAAAAAGGAAAAAAGAAGGTATAGAATAATGACACAAAAAGCTGTTCCAGTGACCTAGTAAGACGGACCGAGCGGACTCTCGCTCCTCTTCGAGTCTTGTTAAACGCCATGAAATTTTAGAAATTACATTTCGACCGCGGTCACTCCCATTCCTCCCTCTCCACGATTTTGCTCTCCTTTTTTGTTCGATCGATTGGATCCTCGCTACGAGCTTGAAAATCGGAAAATAAAAAATACACGACTAACGGACTCGATCAGCTGTGCTCGAATTTTAAATCTCCATTTTTTATCCGATCGCGAGTCTCTCGTTGGACTGAAGAAAAATGAAAGGGAAAGGAGATCAATCTGAATCGCGGGCTGGTCTCGATTATTAGGCTCCGAAACAGCTGGACCGGAGACAGCGAAAAATTATGATTGGCGATAACAGCAGCCAATAAAACAGTCCGTACATTCGCCGTTTAAATTTGCATTCCGACCCATCGAGTTCCAGTCGCTTATTTTCATTCCAAAGCCCCATTTTTTACGCAGGTTTTATGCTTGAATCATTTTTATTGCCAGCCTCAGAATAATTGCTCGTAATTGCTTTTTATTTACCATTTTTTCGAAAGCAATTTTTTCAACGCAAAATTAAAAACGAGCGACGAGAATGTTAATTTTCATTAAAATTTGAGAAACTCAAGAATCGAAATGGAGAAAATATTCCAATTTTCGTGAAATAAAAAGATCGTTAGTGATTCAGAAGAAAAAAAATCTTACACGCCCATTGTGCAACGATTGCTTACTTCCAAAGGATGCTCCAAAAGTGTCACGAAACATGGTTGAATTATTCATGGGACTCGTCCAGCTGGAATTAGCAACGTTTGAATTATTAAGGGCCTGGAAAACGTTGTTTATCCAAAAAGCCAAGTTTCGTTCTCGCGCAGCGAAGGCTGGAGGAGAATCTTGACACGTTCAATTACGAAACGTCGAAATTTCATGTCACAAGAAATTTTCAGTATTTCTACGAACGGACGTGATGTTAATTGTAAGATTGAAAAAAATGAAAATTAGCCAATAGAACTCGTCTTGTTCGTCGTTGAATTTCTACGTCTCTCGTTTTGGGCGCGATACCAACGCCAACGGAAAAAAAAAACATACACACAACTTGTGAAGAAATTGTGATTTCTTTGAATGTCGGTGACCTGGCCAAGGCGGCCACGGTCGTACAGTTGTCGTTTGGACCTTGAAGCAATCCTCCGTCGTTAGAGATTCTCATTTAAATGAAACTCGAAAAAAATTTGTCCCGGATTCTGCGATAATCGTCAATTAAACAAAAATAATATAAAAAAAATAAAAATTGAGGAAATAAAAAAACTTGAAAAATAAATTGACGTACGAGAAAATGCAACAATGCCCATAGAATCTTTATGCAACTCCGAATCGCCAGAAAGTTTTGAAAGTGCGTAAAGAAAATGCATGGAAAAATGTTTCTTCTTCGCGAGAGCTTTGTGCCAGAGTTCCCGAGGCTCAATTTCACAAAGTCCGGTGTGTAATTTCGAGTCTTTTCCTTCACACAATGTCGTTCCACACACAAGACTCACAGACACTCGATGATGGACTTTCGAGAAAAGAAATTGCAGCGAATGTCTAATTATATGCAGTTCGCTTCAATAATCCGAGAAATTATCGAAACTCTGCGTACAAAACGGCTGAACCGAAAGAACAAAAGCAGCAGATGAGTGAGACGAACATAGGAAAGAATATTATTTCCACATTATATATATCGTGGATAAATAATATACAGTATGAGAACGAGTATGTAATGTTTTGATCGAAAAGAAACGCTTGAGTTGGCGAAGAAAGTATCGGCGATGCTTCCGCGCAGGTCACGTCGATTTCGTCGGCAAATTATTCTTCTTTTTGGTCCCTCGAATATTTAAAAATTCTCGATATCTAGTCCCCTACGATTTAAATGAACGCGCAAATTTACGAATTATTTATTTAAACGGGAATAAATGAATATTTAAAAAAAAACGGATGAATCCATTCTAATAAAATGTTTATTTTGAATTTTCATAAAACGTAATAAAATATGAATATAGTTTCGATAAATTTTGATAAATTTTTAATAAAATTTGAATAAAATTTTGATAAAATTGAATAAAATGGATAAAACGTGCATATTAAAGAAAATATTGACTCGTGTGTGTCTGTATATAATAAAGGGAAGTATAATCCATAAATTGCGGTATAGCACCGGTTGCGAGTCGTCGAGTAGCTTACACATTGACCGGAAGTGGAGAAAACGAGAGGCGCACAAACGTGCCTTGCTTGTGAATTCTCATCGAGAGATATTAACTCTTGATTGCAGTCCAGCTTACCTGGGTGGCGAGTTCGACGATCGCGATCCTATATTTATATACGAATATACCTGCCTCCCCATCTGTGTATTTCTATATACATGTAAACAGAGAAAGACGCGAGGAAGGATGCGAGACGAAAGACGAAGAAAAAGAGTCGAGAATCCTCGGAAGTAAAAGACAAGTGTTACGACATTATTGGAGTTAGAGAAATCTCCCCAATCGGGTCAATCGAGTACTTCTTTCGCGAAGTGACGTTTGCGCCGTTTTTTCAGAACCTGATTGTTCATTTTGATAAAATGGAAAGTGCCTCCTCGAGAATGAATAATCCAATTTATGCCATCAATCGTTTAAGACTTTGGCACGATCGTCGTGAGACCCTCGTCGCCCCACTTTTTTAAAAAAAGTCTTTTCTAAATTATTATCAAACTGAGATTTTTCAATGACGAAACGTTAATTTTGTTGACGAAAATTTATGAAAAAAATTGAAATGCCAAGATTTTGATTTAATAATCGAAGAAAATCAATCCGTGGGAGATGAAAAATGGGAAGCAAACTCTGTGATTGAGTGGCAGGAAAAATGGACAGACGTAGTGGAATGAAATTCGAGAAAATGGGAGCGGTGAGCCGCAATCCGGAAATCCGATCTCGTAGAACGATCTTTTTTTACAATCTTGCGTTTATGTTTGTATTTTTATTTTCTTAGGATCGTTGTCACACTTGACAATCGTTTGGTGCTTTTTTTTTCATCTTTCTCTTCAGTTTCACGATTTTGTAATAGCAATTTACGCGGAAACTCCGAGTGGAAACTGGATTTACTCGCGGCTTAGGTGTCTCGATTAGGTGACAAGTCCGGAAAAAGTTTGTTCCGCATCGAATACGATCGCTACGTTTACGTTTTCGTTTTCTTTAATCTCGCATGGCATATAAATGTAAAAGTCTGTGTGTGTGTGTGTGTGTGTAAATGGCGAATCGATGGAGATTGCTCGAGCATTAAAAGGACGTTGACCGATTCGTTTGTCTCGTATAAAGTGAAACGACTTGTGCCCTTTCGAGTCCGCGATCCTCATATTTTTCTTCCATCAAATCGCGTGAGACAGGTTTGGGTCATTCCGCGATAGATCTTGAGGCATCGTCATCACCAGACGAGCAAACCTTTCCAACACCATTTTTTCCCCATAAAACGAGTTTCCGGATCTCATTCCGACCAGAATCGAGACCGCTTTTGATACTTTTCATCATTTTATTCATGATTCGATCCGACCCTCTTGCCTGGATCCCGTTCAACGCTGTGTTTACTATTTACGTGAGTTGGCATCGAGAGAACTCCCTGATGAAACGTACGATACAATTCGAACAAACAAAACGTAGCGAACGAATTTTTAATTTGTCGAGAAAAGAAATGATGTCAATTCACTGAATTATTCAATTTTTTTCTCGCTTTTATTTAAAAAGTCGTTCTTAGTGGTATGTTTTTATGGTTTTTTTCTCGGTTTTTTTACAATTTGCGAATAAATATTCGGCTTAAAGACAAAAGTAGGTATTTTTCGAGCGTCCTTGCATTTAGAATTGTCACTTGGTTTTATTTTTCAATCAAATTGAAAAACTGATTTCATTTTTCAATTAAATTGCATAACTGATTCAATTTTTCAATTGAATTGAAAAACTCGTTTTATTTTTGATTAATTTTGAAAAACTGATTTGATTTTTCAATCAAATTGAAAAATAATTATTTTCTACTTGTTCTCCATACGACACTGGTTATTTATTCTTTTAATTCTTCAACGTGGAATATAATACACAAAGTCACCTGTCGTCAAGAAACTTACCAGTAAATCCACCTACCAAGCAAAGGGGGTCTTATATAAGTAGAAAATATCGTGGCTTACGACGAAACGACTTGGCGGACACACATTTGTGTGTCTGGGGAATCGTTCAGCCGCGACATAAGATCGAGATACAAGTTTGCCTCTCTCACCTTTTTATATCACTCACGCAGCAACCAGATGGCGAAAAAAAAACGAATTCTCTACAAGTCAACGATCAAAGCCGTAGAATTTATCTCCGTAAATTAGCAATTTCTAGAATTTTTTCTTGCCTTTTGTGTTCACGTGCCATTTGTCCTTTCGAATTTGCCAGAATGGTGACTAGAATCATCAGTTTTTTCACAAGAATCTAGACGATCCCAGGAATCCATTTTTCAAACGATTTTCGAAATTTCAATAAAATCCCAACGACGTTGGTCAAACATCATTTTTCAAATTATTTCCAAATTATTGAGTATTTCCACGACATGTTCAAGAACCTGCCACTTTTTTTGTACTGAAAATTATAATGTTAATTTATCTAGTACGAAATTTTGATATTTCGTCAACACTTTCCGCAATATTTTCGAAAATCTTTCGTGTGGAAACTTTGGAGGAAAATGACGTTCCAAAATGAACTTTTTTTTTAATCTTTGTTAATAAAAATGATAATAATTTTCAACTCAATAAAAAATTTTGATATTTCATCAAAGTTCGCGCATAATTCGAATACACGCGCCACAATAAAGCGAAATAGTCGATGGCCTCCCACGTGGAAACTCTTGGGAAAATGACGTTTTATAATGAAAAGTCGTCGTGGATAAATAATAAGCCTGTGAACTGAACGAGAATGGCTCGTATATAGATTACGAGATATTTCCCGTACGTATACATTGGATACGAAATAAAAGGATCTATTGCCAAGTCCCAGCACTGATATATTCCGATCTCTTTCAATGTCAGAGAACGGGAGTTACGCACGCGTCTAGATCTTTAATGGATATTAGAAAGCGTCTCGATCTGTCCTGCTCACTTCTCATACATTCATCGCACTATATATAGATATTACATATCATTTTTTTTGCACTCCCTTCTATTTCAGCATAAAGGATGCTCGACGCGTAAATTTCCAGTCAAACGGTTGTTTCCATCGAAATTTTCGTCACTCGATGTTTCGATTTCTCGTGAAAGAAAAATCACTAAATAATTTGGAATATTCGACGGGAATTAAATCTGATAAATGATCGTTAGTCATCATGCAGCAATCGAAACGAGGAACAGCCTTGAATTTTGGATCATTTTTACTAAGGGAAACATAAATTTTTCATGGGAATTGAATAAAATTCTGAATATTGATGGAAAGAATTTATTTTATTCTCATTAACATTATACTTAGTCCAGGGTTATCCGTCGTGCTGGTCGCTGCGTCCATTTTTGTGCAGACAAGTGAACGACATTTTTTTCCTACCGGCAAAAGTTTGACGAGTTTGTTGATGATTTCCATGAGCCTATCGATTCTTTCGTTTTCGTCGAATGTGACGTTTTCTTTATTGCGGTAAAAACCTGATTACTGACAGAAACAAATTTTTATTGGAGTCTGCCGTCAGATTTTTTCTTACAAATGACAAGTTCTCTATTTTCCAAGAAAAAATGGGAAAATTATTCAGTGACGAAGTGACGGAAAGCCATAAAATGCGTCAATTTAAAAATGTAGAAAAAAAAATCAACACGATGATCGTGTACTCTGGAAAATTTAATTAGTCGCGTTCGCGTTGATTGGCTCGAATTACATTTCGATTTCAACCACCGGCCCCGAATCTTTTCTGACTAGTTTTTTAGTCGCGGTAGTAAAAAACGTGAGCAACGAAAGTGCGATTATCGATTATGGAGACATCAGTGTTCGGCAATCGCGATATTTCTCGGACGAGAGACATCTGGCTAATTAGGAATTCGTCGCGAAACTCCAGTCGCGTCGTGGCACAACGTTAAATATCACGGAATATTAAAACAAATATTATTCTCGAGGAATACGAATGATTTATGTTTAAAACGTAAGAGGCATTGCGTCATTCTTTTAGATATTCTATGAGCAATATTAAACTACTTAGATTAATCGTGTAAATATTTATACAGATAAATCCATTTTATTCGTATCTTGGTACGCGAATGGACGTTTCTCTCTCGTGACTCGTGTAGGTTTGATATTTAGCACAAAGAAAATGATCCAAAATTTTGATTTTCGAACAATCCACGAACTTTATTATTATTTTTATTTTTAACGAGAATAATTCATTTAATTTGTCGAATATGAAATTTTTAATTAATCTTCCGCAATGAATCAGTGGCCAAGGACCTCCGTTATAATTTGCTTCGCACTCCGTAAAAACGAACCCGGGATATTGTACTCGACGCTATTTATTTTGTGTTTTTTATTGTTGAATAAACAAAAAAAATGAAACGTATCATTGAGAATATAAATTCTGATCTCGATGTGTTCAGGGACCTTCCGCACAATATGTCTCGTGCGTGGTAAAAGGAAAGGCGAGATATTAACCCGTCTCCGTGTGACCTCCGACCAAAAGTCAACCTTGTAAAGACTCGCTCGGTTCCTTATTCTCTTTTGCTTCTTATTTTCTACCTCCTTTTTTCTGGCCGACCATCATCAAGGTGAAACATACGAACACCCTATATTCCTGCGGCAAATGCCGCTGCGGAGAACTTAATACTACGAGCGAAATTGCGCGTGGGACTGTCACACTCTCAATTTTTCTCTCGCTTTTTCCCAAATTGTGTTCAACTGTGAAAATAAAACTCGACTTTTACCAATTGCGAGCACTGGAAATGAAATTTTTTTAGAAATCGTCGATATTTTGTTGAACGCGGTAAATTATAAACATTTTTCGATAATTTCATAATTTTCGTTATTTTGGCAGTATATTTAACGGAATTGTTAGCGAAATTTACGATTGGAACGACAAAAATTTGCTTCCAACGAGACTTTCTAGAATATTTCTTGCTGCGATGACACAATTTTTGAGATTATTGAAAAAATAACGTTTAGTCGAACGTATCGAACAAAATATCGATCTTTTCCAACAAGATCGTCTTTTCAGTGAGAAGTCTTTCATTTTTTTCACAAAACTGAAAGTTCAAATGATTGTTAAGCTGTGCTGAAAAACTTGAAGAGAAACTGTGAATATTCGTTGAATTGTACAGCATTTCGATCTCGAAACCCGAACAAGTCGAGCCTCGAACTTTGTCGCTTTAATTAGCTCGAGAGTGATGCTGAGGAAGCCCCTTAAATGGAGTTTTCATGTGTAACAACCTTGTAACACGGAGGGTCGATTGCCGTGAAAATGGACGAGGCATGAGAGGAGTGCAAAGCGAGATGGGAATCGAGGGCTGAGAATCGAAGTGAAAAATGGCAGTAGTAAAGGTCCGTGTGTGGTTAGACACGAGAAAAAAAGGCGCTAAATTGTTCTCTGGCTAATTTTCTTCCGCCATGGTTTTAATGAATGCGAGATTATTTCAAATCGCTTGCTTAATTACGTCATTATCCTAATTACAGAACTTTTTTTTTTGAGGCTCTTCCTTGGGCTCGAGCTTGAGGGAAGATAGAAATAAATGAAAGGTTGATTCGAGGGAAAACGCGTTGGGGGACTGTCGCGCGAGAGTATAATAACGAGGGAACAAGCCTCGAAGAGCAAACTTGAGATCAGCGGATCTCGTGTTTACGGTACTTTCGAACCAAGAACACATAAAGCCTCTTTCTCTCTCTCACTCTCTCTCTCACTGCCTCTTTCTGTCTCGTCTTAGGCGTGGTCAGAACAGCATGCGCGAGAATTTATAAAGGAAACGAGACTCGCGGATCGTATGTCTCGTACGAGCTTAACAAGGACACATAATAGTACAAGGAACAACACATACTTCGTCCATTCATCGCGTACAGTAAAACACCCATTATTTTCACTTTCACGAAACAATGCAATCTTCCAATTCCGCACGATTTTGTTGTACAACACTTTTGTTAATTATTCTTTCCATACCCACCGCTCCTTTGAACGGGGCGATCAAAAGTCTTGTTAAAAAGAACGAGTGCTAATGATTTTATTGTAATTTTCAGACTCTCACTTTTCTGCGAGACTTTGAACAATGTTTTCATTTTTTTTCACTCCTGCAATCTCGTTAACCACTTTGTGATGATGATTTTGTCTGCAACTTCCTTATTCGTTCACTATTCGGAAGGGTAAGACAGGGGGGGGAGGAAGTGATCGAGAGATCTGGGATTTATCTGCACTGTCACAGAGCATCTTCGAGCACACACCTTTGAAGTAATATATTATAACTCCAGCATCATCGAGACTCTCTCATTGCGAGCTTCCTGGTTTGCGCCGAGATGACTGAGCAAAAAACTTTAACTAGTTAATTATAAAGCTGGAAGAAATTTCTAAATGTTTATACGCTTTAATGCCAATTGTAAATGGCAAATCTTGTGGAAAATAATCTCGAGTTGTGGTTCACCATGAATTCCTAACGAGGAAACAGAAAAATCGCCATTTTTAATTTATCCATCTTCCTCGTTAATAAATCCCTGAAAAGGATTCATCCTTTCTCCGCGCGTCACTCGGCGAACGTTCGCTCCACTCGTACTTCTTCTCGAATCAATTGAAAACGTTCTCGTCGTGGTCCGGGAGTAACGTCCCGTGACGAAATCCAAGACGACCGAGATGCTTCGTTATTCATCCTTTTCACATTAACAGATTGAAACATTTCACATGCAAAAGCTTTGGTATCATTCTTTCTATTCAAAAGATTTCGTAATAAGTTCTCAATCGTCGAATCCAACTTGCTTCTCTTCAAAGAGAAAATACGCCTCAGGCGTTACAGATAGAGCAAAAATGCAAGGGATCAATTTTACAGAGCTTCAAATTTCCTACAAAAAAGGTCGCAACCATGAAGGCAAAAAAACGGTCTCATCAATGAAATTTCTTGAAAGAAAGTTTTTCAAATTTTATTTCATCGTTTCAGAATGCAATAACAAAATAAAATTGTTTTTCCATCAACAGAGTTTCTCAGGATAATGAGTTTCCAAGCGATTGCATGGAATGCATGCAAAGGAGACTATAAATAGAAAATTAATTGCAAATGAACAGCGTTGATTAAAAAAATAATAAATAACATTGTTTCTTCGTCGCAGTAGCTTTCACGTCGAGTGCTGAGCATTAATTGATATTTAATTTAATTGTCCTATACCAGCATCGATGTTCCCGTTGTTTTTCAATTGTTTTTTTTTTCAATGCGAGAAATTCAGCATAAAATTAAATGGAAATGGGATAAACTTTTCAACGTTGACCTTATAAGTAACGAAAAGTGTTTATAACGACGTCAGTTTATTGTCTTATTGTTGCCATATGTGGGCAACACTTTCGTTGCAAAATCCGTTGAAACTTTAATAATGCTCGAGCAGGTTGATTAAGGCGAAATGTAATTGAGGCCAATTGAGAAAACTTATGGGAAAAGAAACGATTGTTTCGTCTGTAATCAGTGTGCTCTGATTAGAGAGAAGTTGCAAGGTCAGTGGGATGCATTCTTCGTTCTCTTGGCGACTGGTACCCACGCCAAGTTTCTCCATACATTTATATACACACCAAGTTGCCATGGAACTGTAAAGTGGCAAAGCTCGATCCTTACATGCGATAGAAATAAAAATCAACTCTCAGAGA
Organism: Hyposoter didymator; assembly: GCA_037952995.1. Classification (NCBI taxonomy): domain Eukaryota; kingdom Metazoa; phylum Arthropoda; class Insecta; order Hymenoptera; family Ichneumonidae; genus Hyposoter; species Hyposoter didymator. The sequence goes on from JBAJMU010000009.1 coordinate 2,912,607, forward strand.
CGAGTGAACCGTAAATCATTACTCTTAACATCGTCTCATTCACATTTGTGATCTCGATTCCCTCGTTCTCAATTACCCTGATGCATTAAGCATCGCTGAATACATCAACGTCCTACAATTCAATTATCTCCTGCTCATTATTTAGCATTGGGAAAAAATAACACTCCTTTCTTAATTATCCTCACGTTATCTCGATGGAAAAAAGTTGCAGATTCAGGAAAGCAATTTGTGGCATAAAGAATGGGAATTTTTCGTGTCAGCTCGATTCAAAAAATTCATATCACAATTATTGTTCAAGGAACTGTGTAAATTTCGCTCTACTATTATCATAAATTAACTCTTTTGCATAAATTGTTAATTATTCAAATTTATAACAAACGTTTTGTATCTGACGTGCCGCAAATTAAATGACGAACAAATGTTCTTTTTACGATCTTGTCCTCATTCGACAAGCATCATCGTATTTGGATTATGCGAGGCAATTAGCTTTGCGGTGTCTGCGTATATCAATCGCGATTCGTCTCAGGCACTCGCATCAATCGATTTCTCCATATTTCTAAGATTCATCAGAGATAACGACGAGACTACGTTCTGAAATTTATGAATTGACTATTCAAAGGGAAATTTATCGAGCTGGGAAACTCTGTTGAATAAATATTTATATTCAATTAATAATAAGAAGATGAGTAAATAGCTTCGAAGAGAAAACACATTTCCTGAGCAACTGTTCGCAAATTTTTATGCACGCTCCATCATTACGCAAAGTTGTTCCATTCGGATTATGATTTGTATGATTAATTCGCCTATTTTTCTCTTCGCCTTCTCGTCGTTGCCCTGTGATCTTTGAGTGAAAAATTCTTTGCGCTCAACTCGACAATTCCCAATCTACGAGAACGAGCCTCGAACTCTCATAGCGATACCACAGACGTCACTTTCCCCAGCGTCTCTACTGCCAGTTGTGGTGTTGCGGATATTTCACGATTGAATTCCACGCGCTTTCCGTTCGGTGGCCACGATCGGAGAAAATAAATATACGAAAAAAAAACAACAACATTGCGGGAAAGAAACTTTTGTCAGGCTTCGCAATTTTGTTTCTCCAGTCGCGATAAAAATGTAAAAAAATATGCTCGCAACCTGTTTCTCGTCCCAAGCCAAAACCATCGCGATTTGCAATAATTTTAAATTAATTAATAATTCAACTTTTCTCAGGTGTCACTCGCCGCGGTGACGAGAACGACGGCACTGATTTGTCTGGCTTTCATCCTCGTTGGAATTCTACAAAATGTCGAAGGTAAAATGAAAAATCTCGAAATCTCCTCGATCTCAAAAACCCCAAACTGCGACGGTCCTTTTCCAATTCAAAAAAAAAATTTATTACAGGCGCAAGGAAAAGGTTCCGCAGGCCAACGACCCAGGCAACTTTGAGCAGCGACCAAGAAGTCTCAGCGAGCGTCAATAGGTTCAAAGTGACTCGTAACCGAGTTTCCAGTAAAAATAACAAAAATGAACTGCAGTCTGGAAAAACGACCGACTACAAGGTACTCATGGGCGATACGATAATAAAAAAACGGAAAAAACATTCAAATATTTATAACAAACACGTAAAAGTGCAAAAAAGAGCAAAAAACTATCTCGAAACTTAAGAAAAAAATGAATAATGCATGAAAATGCAGACACACGAAAAAGAACGATGTTGAAAATTGATTACGAAAAAAATCGTGACTCTCCTCTTATCCGTGTCGATCGAGACGTGTGTTCGTTGGCAAGCAATGATCGTAAATACCTTCGTGAAAAACGAAAGTTATTTGCTAGCGTGAGGGCGGCTGCTGTAAAATAATACTCCAGCAGTTTATAACTAGTACCTTAATTTATCAAGCCATTTACATGCTTATGTTCAATTATAATAACAATAACAAGAAATAATAAAAATAATAATAATGGAAATAATACTCGCAGCCAGATTCGAAAAATTCGTTGATCGAGAAAAGATAATAATGAGAATAATAGCAACAATAATTCTAGCAGTGATTATGGTCGCGGACTGTGATGGTGAACGCAATTCTTGGAGATCGTTACTCCGCGTGCCAGAGCTCGGTCATAAGATCTTTGTAATTTGCTCGCTGACTGTATATATTTATAGACTCGAGACTCAAAGCAGTCACGGATAAACGTCGCGAGCTCGTAAGAATTTTCTTTTTGCCAGTTTAACACATCAACCCCACAATCATCTCGCTCATTTCGAACTATAATTAACTTTTTTTCTCTCCCGAATCGTTTCAATTGAAAGAAACAAATTTCGTAGATTTTTCCTCGCGAAATTGGCGTTGGGAAATGGACAAGTTTCTTTTCACTCCAGTCGGCATTGAATTTTTTAAATTCCTACATTTTTCAACTGATAACTTTGTGACGATTCTACACGATGTAACTTTTTCGTTGTTTTTCGTTGACTTGGAATTCGAAATCAATCGTTTCTCTATTTTTTTTCGCAAGAACCAACTCGCGAACAGTTTTGAAAAAATTCTGTCACACTCTTTGGAGTGTAACGAGCTCGTAATAAAATTGCGATGCGGATGTTCGCAATAGATTGATTAAAAAAAAAAAAAAAATTCACGAAAAAATGCAAATTCGAGTATATATTTTCGAGTATGTTTTGTCCTATTGATAAATAATGATTCGTCATTTTTTTCACATCGGAAAATGTTCCAACGATCCCGAAAACTAATAATTTTGGAATTTGTTGTTTTAATTGTTGTTTCGTCATCAAAAGTCTGAAGAAAAATCGGTGGGCGGGTTAAACGGGGTGAAGAATTCAGATTTATAGAAACGATGGGAAAATGATTAGTGGAATGACTCAATACTGAGATCTCCTCTCTTGTTATTTCAACAGATCGTGTGTTACTACACAAACTGGTCGCAGTATCGCACGAAAATCGGTAAATTTACGCCCGAGGACATTCAGCCTGATCTCTGCACTCACATTATCTTTGCGTTTGGTTGGCTGAAGAAAAATAAATTGACGAGTTTCGAGTCGAACGACGAGACTAAAGATGGAAAAGTTGGACTTTACGAGAGGATCACGAACCTCAAAAAGGCCAATCCGTCCTTGAAGATTCTCCTCGCAATCGGTTTGTACTTCTTTCCATCGATCGAGACGATAAAATGAGATTTATATAAAAAATTGAATCCAATTAATTATGTGCAACGTTTCCTTTCGAAATCGTGGAAAATTAATTGGAGTAAAAAAAGTTCAAAGTTCCACAGCATTCTCCGAATAAGTAGCAGAAAATTGAGTTGTCATGTTTAACGTTGAATAAAAACAGGTGGCTGGTCGTTCGGCACTCAGAAGTTCAAGGAAATGTCGACGTCGAGATACGCGAGGCAAACTTTCATTTACAGTGCCATACCGTATCTTCGTAATCGAGATTTCGATGGTCTCGACATCGATTGGGAATATCCCAAGGGCGGCGACGATAAGAAAAACTACGTTCTACTCTTGAAAGGTACAACAACAACAAAAACGATCTCATTGTGTCAATCTAAAAAATCTATTATCACGAAACTGCTCGATTCTCGAAACTTTGTCATTTCTGCAATAACGTTTTATTCTTTCTAAAAAAAAAACACTCATTTTCAGAGCTTCGCGAAGCTTTCGAAGCCGAGGCTCAAGAAAGAAAGAAACCGAGACTTTTGCTCACTGCTGCAGTCCCCGTTGGTCCAGACAATATCAAAAGCGGATACGACGTGCCTGCTGTGGCCAGGTAATTATCAAAATCTCAACTGCATTCCGAATATTTAATAAAATATTAAAATAAACAATTGAATTAATGAATACTTAATTCTGAATTGATTGAAATTTAAAAAGTTCACGTTAGCAATTTCGATCAGAACTCGGGCTGAAATCGATTTCATTCAATTTTGAACGTTGTCCTTGTATTAATTATCCAACAATCATTAAATCATGAAAGTTCGAAAAATTGAACAAAATAACAAAAAATTTGCCTGAAATGATCTCTAAAAAAAATGCTGCGACGACAATACGACCTTGAGAGTCGAAAATCGACATTCCTAACGGAGGAATAATGCAAAGTCATAAAACTGTGACGTAATTTTGATTGCAGCTATTTGGATTTCATAAATCTAATGGCTTACGATTTCCACGGTAAATGGGAGCGTGAAACTGGCCACAACGCCCCACTGTTCAGCTCCTCGTTGGATTCGGAGTACCAGAAACAACTTAGTGTCGATCATGCTGCGTCATTGTGGGTCAAACTCGGAGCACCGAAAGAAAAATTGATCATAGGAATGCCGACATACGGAAGATCGTTTGTTCTTTCAAATCCCACTAATTTCCGCGTGCACGCCGCTGCTAGCGGGGGTGGAAAAGCTGGCGAATATACCAAAGAATCAGGTTTCCTTGCATATTACGAGGCAAGACTTTTTTTTTTATTAAATTAAGAAAATTAAAAGCTTTCTTCGTTCTTTATCGCACAAAATTTTTATTTTGAATTGTTAATTTTTTCCGATATTGATGAAAATGCCATTTCTTTTAAAATCTCATTTAAAAATGATTAACTTCACTTGTGCACGAATTTACATTTTTTTTCTCAATTTTCTTTCAATTTTTCAATTTTTTTAAAACTATTTTTAAATTTTATACCAATTCCTGTTTATTTTGAATTAAAAAAAATGTTTATACCGATCCACCTCGTCCGGTGGCTGTCTCAATCACTTTTTTCTTCGACTAATTAATTTTGATTTTTTTTTTGCAGATTTGTGACATGTTGACAAACGGAGCAGCTTATGTTTGGGACGATGAGATGAAAGTTCCATACCTGGTGCAGGACGATCAATGGGTTGGATTCGACGACGAGAAATCGATTAGAAACAAAATGACTTGGCTGAAGAGCAGCGGTTACGGTGGAGCCATGGTATGGACCGTCGACATGGACGATTTCAACGGCACCTCGTGTCCCGGAAACGTGAGATATCCTCTGATCGGAGCCATGAGGGAAGAGCTTCGTGGTGTTTCTCGCGGTAGCGGTGCCAAGGATGTTGATTGGAGCACAGTCGCAGGAACCATCACCGAAACGATCGTCGAGAAACCGGAACCATACAAAGTTCCCGTTTCCGAAGTACTGAGCAAGGCCAAGAAAATCACCAAGTCGAATCCATTGGTCGTCAGCACTCCCAGTCGTGGTAAACATTTTTTTCTCCACTTCGCTCAGTCGAATCGTGAATTATTTCCAATAAATCGTCATTTTCACTTGTTCAAGTTCATTATCGTGTCAATTTTTTATCTTTAAACAACTCTTCGCGGTCAGGATTCGAAAAATACTTTGCGCAACGTCTTCATAACAGTTATTTTTTTTTTGCATTATTGCAGAAAGGGAACCCCAAACGATTTGTTACCTGACGAACTGGTCGCATAAACGGCCATCCGGAGGACGTTTCATGCCCGAGGACATTGATCCCACTCTCTGTACTCACGTGGTATACGCTTTTGCGACCCTCAAGGACCATCTGCTGAGTGAGGGAAGCGAAAAAGACGCTGAAATGTACGAACGCTTGATTGCATTGCGCGAAAAAAATCCTGACATCAAGGTGAGCTGATGAAAAACAAAAATCACGTTTACAATTTCGTATTCCACCCTGAGACTCAAAAATCCATAGCAAATTCTTTGGTTTAACAATTTTTTGCTCCCTCATAATTATTGGCGAATTTGTGGATTAGTCATTTTTTCGATTTTTAGATTTTACTCGCCATCGGTGGCTGGGCTTTCGGCTCAACCCCCTTTAAGGAGCTCACCTCAAACACTTTCCGTATGAATCAATTCGTTTACGAAGCCATAGAATTTTTGAGGGAATACAAATTCAACGGCCTCGACGTTGACTGGGAATACCCGAGGTACGAGTAACTCCGACAAACATCAATGAAAATTTTTCATTCGGTTTTTAATTATTTAAAAAAGGAAAAAAATGAAAATAAAAAAATTTCAATCGATTTTTTTTTTTGCAGAGGAGCCGATGATCGTGCAGCTTATGTAAATCTGCTGAAAGAATTAAGAGTGGCTTTCGAGGGTGAAGCGAAGAGTTCCGGACAACCGAAGCTCATACTGTCGGCGGCGGTGCCCGCGAGTTTCGAGGCCATTGCTGCAGGGTAAAAACTTATTTTTCGACTTTCAAAAATCCCTCAATATTCTCTAATTATTGGATTCAGTAATAATCGAATTTTCAATTGTTTTTCTTTGCAGCTACGACGTTCCCGAAATATCCAAGTATCTGGACTTTATAAACGTAATGACTTACGATTTCCATGGTCAATGGGAGAGACAAGTTGGTCACAACAGCCCTCTATATCCATTGGAAAGCGCGACCAGTTACCAGAAGAAACTCACAGTGGTAAGCGTCCATTTTTGTAATTCTTAAAAAATAACAAAAAAAATTCTGAGTGTAAAAAAAAAATCATAAAAACGATTAATTTTTTTGTATTTTCCTGAACTTATTCGATTTTGTCGTGACGCAGGATTTCAGTGCTCGAGAGTGGGTCAAACAAGGAGCTCCCAAAGAGAAATTGATGATCGGAATGCCGACGTATGGCAGATCGTTTACTCTCGTTGACAAAGACAAATTCGACATTGGGGCACCAGCTTCGGGAGGTGGTACACCAGGAAGCTTTACCAACGAGTCTGGTTTTCTTTCTTATTACGAAGTAAATAAAACATTCTCATTATTATCGTTGTTATTGAGTTGAATATTCCCCAAGAACTGTTTACAAGGAAAAAATCTCTTCCAACGTAGGTCTGCACGTTTTTGAATGAGGACAACACGACTCTCGTTTGGGACAGCGAGCAACAAGTGCCTTTCGCTTACAGAGACGATCAATGGGTTGGATTTGACGACGAGAGGAGTTTGATAAACAAGGTACGATGACAAGTCTCATCATTTTCTTCCTTTTTCAAAAAATGTGACTAGATATTAATAAAATCAAAAGCCAGACCCCTTGAAGGTTGAATTTTGAATCAATTGCCTCCATCGATTGAGCAAACTCGATGGAATGGTCGAAATAAGTGAAAAAAACTAAAAAAAAAAAAAAAAANNNNAAAAAAAAAAAAAACTGGAAACAGATGGAGTGGCTAAAGGAAGAAGGATTCGGTGGAATAATGATATGGTCGGTGGACATGGACGATTTCCGAGGATCCTGCGGTGCTGGAAAATACCCGCTGATCAAGGCAATGAAAAAAGAACTTTTGGATTACTCGGTCAAGCTCGAATACGATGGACCTTACGAGACCGGAGTTCGTGGTGGAAAATACACGACGAAAAATCGTAAGTTGCATCTCAAAAGCGTCGAATTGTTCCATTGAATTTGGCGCCTTTATATACACACTGGGTCAATTTGACCCAAAGCATTTTTCATCGTCTTATCGTCCTCACTAATTTTTTTTTTTTAGCCAACGAGGTCACCTGCGACGAGGAAGACAACCATATTTCGTATCACAAGGACCAGAGCGACTGCACGATGTATTACATGTGCGAGGGCGAGCGAAAGCATCACATGCCATGTCCGGTGAATCTGGTTTTCAACCCGAACGAGAATGTTTGCGATTGGCCGGAAAACGTCGAAGGTTGTCTGCACCACACCCAAGCACCACCAGTTTAAAGCCCAAAAATGTTTCCCTCCCTTCCCAAAAAGAAAAAAACGATAAATGAAATGTACTTTTTGTCGGAGAAAGCAAGAAAGAATGCTCCGCGGTGAGGAATTGAATTTCAGAGACACGGAAAAACAAGTCCAGAGATCGATTTTCTTCTCTCCTTTTTTTTTATTGCTTTTTTTCGGTTTTTTAATTTTTATTCTTATCGACAAATCGGCCGGTTGGAGAAAATATCATCGAGTCAATTCGAGTCAATCGGAGGCGCACTCGATCGTCAGTATGAAAAGGACTATGAACGATAGCCACGCTTTTGGCAGCCTCTCGTAATTACCCGAACTCAAAGCCGAGGCCTGGCAAGCTGTGTGCGGTGTTCCAAGCGTCAGTAACACTTTGTCCGAACTGTAAGACGGTGTCGTCTCTGTACACACCGCACGACCTGCCAACGTTCGTAATTGACGAGCATCCGATTGCGAGGCTGTGTGGATCTGGCGAGACTCTCTCAGCCAACGACGCAGCCACATACTCAGCCACGCTATTTCGCAATCACACTCCAGAGGATTGCCGGAAACTTGGAGTCCACCTTGTGGAACGAAAATTCAATTAGACGTCAAATTTTAACGAAAAAAAAAATGGATGAACGTGAAATTTTCGTTTCTTACATTCGTTCGAAATTGTGAAACAAATTGCGGTTTTTAAAACGTCTCAGCACAATTTACGATATTTTTCGGAGGGGACCAAATCAGTTTTCTGATTTCATGTGAAATTCTTCATTTTTACTCCCCATCCTCCCTCCTTCCCTCTCCCTTTTCCCATCCCCTTTTCTGTATCTATTTCTCTCTTTTTATACTATTATTTTTTAAGGATTATTGTTATGGACTATGTAAATTGCTGGTTATCATAATAAACGAATGTACAGTAGAGAGTCTGAGTCTCTGTCGGTGTACTAATTAACAAAATTATTTTTTTTGCCGATTGTGCCGACTGATTCATTGAAAAAACAAGGAAATCTCGATTTTAATCGAAAGGCTGGACAAACGATTTTATTGGCAGTGCTGAATCGCGAGATGGACAAGAGTTCAAGGTCAATCAGCTCGATGGGGTCAAGGAAAAAATGATTGAAATTTGTAAAAATGATGGAAAAAATTCTTACCAGCGACCATGTTTGTTCCGACGGTTTCCCACGAGAGATTTCCATAAATTACCGAAGGGCTGAGCTCATTGATGTGATTGTTACGGAGATCGAGAGTCAATTGAGACATTCTTTTGGTCAGTGTAAGAAAAATATCAGACTGTAATCTTCGGACGTGGGTGTCCTTAATCCGAAGGATTAGTTCGCCACCCTCGATCGTGGAGAAAGCCTCGGACGAAATAACTTCGAGCTGGTCCCCGGTGATGGTTAACTCGCGCAATTGTTTTGTGAATGCATTTTGTATCTGATGTTTCAGGGTGCGTTCGGTGACCTCGATCTCGACCGTACGAAGCGGCAAGCCGCTTAATAAATTCCGTAATTTGAGACCGTCGGCGTTTGGCCAAGTTTGGATCTTCAGGTGTTTCAGATATCGCAAACGTCGCAGAGAATCGTTGTCCACCGATCTCGTGCGGTTCAGCTTTCGAAGATTTAAGGTTTCCAGCCGCGGATAACCGGAGAAACTGTCTTTCGTTAGAACCTTTCAACATATTTTTATACAGATTAAACGTACAGTTGTAAGATTTTACTTTTTCCTCCTGTATTGACACACTGGGTCAATTTGACCCGAAGCTATTCAATCCTCGGCCAGCCTTTCGGTTGAAGAGTTTCCGGTAAAATACTGGCGAAACCGAACGATTGCCGCCGATATGCTAGTTCGGGTCAAATTGACCCATTTGGTCAACGAGGAGAAATTTTATTTAGTCACCCATTATTTTATTCAAATTTTGCCCCTTCGTTGACACACTGGGTCAATTTGACCCGGGGCCTATCAAATTTTCCTATCAGTTCGATTATCGTGACTGAACTCTGAAATTATTTCGATAATTGCGTACCTCGATAGGGTTTCCGGAAACGTCGAGTTCTCGGAGAAGAGGCAACCTGATGGCCGGCATCGAAGACATGGAATTATTGACGAGAAGAAGAATCTTCAGGGATTCCAAATACTGAACACTCATGTCGGTAATGGCGGTGATACGATTGAGGGACAAATCCAATACATCGAGACGAGTGAGTGGGAAAGGTGAAAGTTTAGTCAAGCCGCAATTCGCCATGTACAATTGTCTCAGGTCGGGCAAGTAATGATACAATTCTTTGAAATTGGCTTGAAGATAATTATGCGATATGTTGAGACTGAGCAATTTCCCCAACGAGACAAACGAATTGTCAGGCAAAATTGTCAAACGATTTCTCGCCAAGTTTAGAGCCGTCAAATGGGAGGTCGGGAAGGACGTGGAATCGACGCGATCGACTGAATTTTCTGCCATATTTAGATCGCGCAACGTGTAACCCAGCTCCAGAAACGATGACGACGGCATTGTCGATATTTTGTTACCACTCAGATCCAATATCTCTATCCTCGTACCCTCGAACACGTCCCGCGGCAATGTTCTTATACGATTTTTTGACAGATTGAGAATACGAAGAATTTTCAAATTGCGAAATTGCTGGTTCGACAATTGACCGATCTCGTTTTTACTCAGATCAAGCTGCTGCAACGAATGTGCACCGTGAAACGACTGCTTTCTCAGTGCCTCTACACGATTGTCCCGAAGATTCAAGGTCTCCAGATGAGCCAGAGCGAACGTATCTGTCGGCAATTACACGTATAATTATGTTATTGCGCTAATTAAACTCTCTCCACGTCCCTTAAAACACTCCAACCAGTCGTATTATACGACCTTTCGAGGAATCGGATCTTTTTCACTCACGTTACAAATGGGTACATTGTCATGAAAAAGTTTCGAGAGTTCGTGATCCAAACATTTTCTTATTCTCTTATTCCCATGCACTATAAACGTCCCAGCCTTATTCTTTTGAATTTTTTTGACATTTTGATCAATTTTTTTGTCCATTGATTTGGTAGAAGAAAAAAAAATGAAATTTCGTTAGGTCAGGACCAAGGTTCTGCGGCACCATATCCCAGGCAAAAATGAATATCATGCGCTCAAATTTTACAAATAACTAGAACAAACAAAATTTTACGATCAAAAATTAAAAAAAAAAAATATGCAAATAAAAAAAAGAATAAAACAAAAAGACAAACCAATTAAAATAATCGAAAATTGTTCTGGTATGTAATATTTTTTTACATTTATGTGGAGTGGGGCCGTTGGCATAAAAATAATAAAAATATTATTAAATAAAATTAAATCGATTCAAATTCTTGTTTGTGATATATTTTTATTTGATTCTATTCAAAGTGATGAAATGTTGTGATATTTTTAGCAAATACTATCCACATGCATGTGATTATCATGTCGCGTCGCCCAGGACCAAAGTATGAATCGAATTGAATTACCTGGTTCGATGGAAGTGAGATCATTATTGCGAAGATCCAGAGTCCTCAGATTGGGCATGCCTTGGAAAGCGTTAGCCGGAAGTTGGGTAAGATTGTTGTAGCCAAGATCAAGGGTGGTGAGATTGTTGATGGTGGTTTGGAGATTGATGGTGGCGATAGCGTTGTAGCTGACGTTGAGGGCAAATTCGGGGCCTCCGCTGTCGAGGATGGCGTCGAGATCAAGCGAGACGAGGCGATTGAACTCGAGGTGCAAAAATTTCAAGCTGGCCAATCCGACGATCGCGCTTTTCTCGAGTTTTGATATCCGATTGTAGGCCAACGAGAGAGTCACGAGTTTCGGGCAATCGACGATTGTTCCAGGTTGCAATAAACGTATGCGGTTTCCGGTGAAATCGAGCGAACGGAGCTCCGTCAAATTGTGGAACGTGCTGTCGGGTATTGCTTCGAGAAAATTATAACCGACCTTGACATCGCGCAGTTCCCGGTGAACCACAGCTTGGAAGAGTCTCTCGGGGAGATAGTGAAGTCTGTTGGATTCGAGGTTGATGTAGCGGAGCTGCACGAAGCTATAAAGAGCCTCAGGATTGATCGTGTGGAAGTTGTTGTTGTCGAGAACGAGCCACAAGAGATTGACGAGTGGGCGAAGAGCTTCTTGGGGAAAAACATCGGTAGCGAATGCGAAACTCAACTCAAGGATCTCGAGACTCTCTTGAATGCCATGAAAAGCATCGTCGTCCAATTCCGTCAGATGATTGAACGACAAACTCAATTCTTTGAGCCCTTTCGCACCTTCGAAAGTATCGGAGCTCAGCTTCGTAAGGACATTGTTACGTAACAACAGGATTTCGAGGCTTTCAGCCCATTCGAAATCGCCAGGCTCGAGATGCGATATTTTGTTGTAGCCCAAGTTCAAATGCAACAGCCGCTGACACCGGGTCAACGCTGAGACTGGCAGAGACAACAAGTTGTTCGTTGCCAAAGAGAGGGCCCGGAGGTTGTCAGCAAATCCACGAAAACTGTCGTTGGAAACTTCTTGAATATTGTTGTTCGCGAGATAGAGATACGCGATGTTTTTCAAGCGACTCAGAGCTTCCGGCACCATCGCCAATTCGTTATTCTCGAGGTTTAAATATTCCAAACTATCCTCCAGCCCACGAAACCCATTGTCGTCCATGCTTCTCAAACCGTTCGACGACAAATGCATTCGTCTTACTTCCAAGTGTGCAAAAGTATCTGGACCGATCGCTCCCATTTTATTGTTCCCGAGATTCAAGTCTCGTATCCTCAACGTGCGATTCCCATGGTTCGACCAAACAATTTCCTTGATGGAATTCTCACTCACGTCCACTAGTTCCAAATTCGTACTCCGAAAATTCGGCAACTCCAAACTTTCAATTTCGTTGCCTCGCAAGTTCAGCCACGTCAACGACTCCAGATCCTCAACGCTCCGAGGAAATTTCTTCAAGAGATTGCTGTTCAAACTCAACGTGTGAATCTTCGGTGGCAGCGAGCCCTCGGCTATTGTCTCGATCACGTTACCATCCAAATTCAACCATACGAGCGACTCGAAATCCGTAAACACTCGAGGAATTTCCGTTATTGAATTGTCACCGAAAAATGCACTCGCCAGCGTGTCTTGCACGTGGCCCCAATCCCCGTCCAAGGACGTCAAATGATTGCTATTCGTAAAGTCATTAATTACCGTTAATTACCACATTTTACCGCAGGAAAAAAAATCACCACGAGAAAATGATCAAAATGAAATAAAATCACAATTGTATTAAAAAAATCAACTTTCCTTCGTCCATATTTCGTCTCCTGGGTAAATTTTTCAAAAATCATAAGAAGTAACAAAAACACACGTTATAAAAAAAGTAACAAAACCATTTTCCACTTCGCATGCATGAGAATGTCAAACAATCAATTTTAATAAACTGTCAGTGAAAAATATTCATCGATCTGGATATTGCGAAGATTCTGACGCTGTTAGATCAATTTACACATTTATGCACGCGAATATCTATGGTCGAACTATCATATTTGGCCCATACTTTCGATCGGTCAGAATGCAGAGACTATATTTACCAGTAAATTGCGAAATATCTGTAGATATTGATATACCATAGTGTGGCCTACTATGGCCCGCTGTAGATAGACTCTTTTAGTAAGTAGCCTCGATCTTATGAAGTTCCATATAAGAGGCCAAAAGAGACGGGTGCACAGTGCAAGAGAATGAAAGAAAGAGAGAGCGACAAAGATTTTCCTTACCTGTGCATATTGAGCCAGTTCAACTTTCTCAAACCGCGGAACGCCTTGAAGGGTATTTCTTCGAGTGCGTTATAACTCAAATCGAGAGATCGAAGACTGTCCGATACTCCGCTGCGTTATAAAATAGAGGAAACGGTTGAAAATATTTGCAGTCAAAATCAAAGGGAAAAAAAATGTTGTCTCTGGCGATGGTTTTTTTTCTGGACACTCACACGAGCGATTTGTCACCAATATTTGCCAATCGATTGCTCATCAAGCCCAAGCCTTCGACGCCCGAGGAACTCGCGAGTGCATCGTTATCCAGAACTTGCATCCCTGAACTCGCGATATCCAATTGGGCGACATAATTCACCGAAACGTCTGAAAATTGTTAACAATTATTGCGTTTCCCTTCGTTTTTTAAATTCTGTAAGAATTTCCACTAAAATTCGAACGAAAATTTGTCCCACGTCCATTTTTTATCGTGCCAAGAAATTCGTAATGCAATGTGAAGAAAAAAATTTGCAAAATGCATCCAAAACGTCAATCGTTCGATAATGATGACTGTCATTCAATCAATGGTTAATTAATTAGGTACCAACCAGGAAATCTGGCAAATGGTACACCCAGACAGCTGATATCCATTTTCGTAAAGTCCTTGTCATCTTGGACCCAACACAGACACATCGTGTTGAAGTCACACGGTGTATTGTGCGTTTGTGGTATCGCTAATCGACAATTCATTAGCACGAGAGTGTAGAGAAAAAGGTTCTTGACCGTCATCTGAAAAATAATAAAAATCATTCAGCCGCAAGTATTTTTATGGCGAAGTGGAATTTTGCAAAAAAAAAATATATCTCGAAAAAATGAGGATGGAATTCAATAGAGAATTTAATCGAAATGAACAATAAAACGAAAAATAATCAAATAAATATTAATTCGATTCGTTCACGTTATTGGTATGTGAAAATAAACGAAAAATTCGGTAGGAAACTTGTACCTTGGTGTACTTTTGAGTTGGTGGAAAAAAAAACGTTCAACTGTCCTCAAGTGTCGTCCTTAAATCCGCCAAACTCTCGCGTCCTCTCGTCGCAAACGAGCCGGCTCATCCAGATCGAAGGAGGGTGTCAAAAAAAAAATGAAGAGTCAGTGAATCGAGGGGAAGATTTTTCGGCGGGACTTCATTTCGTTCCAGACTCTCGTGGAACGCGTTGATGAATGCAAAACCGCGGAAAAGTCCGCGACACTATAGCGTGCGAGTACGAGAGACGCGTACTATGCCAACGGACGGTGTGACTGACCGTGAGGCCAACCGGAAGGAGGGGGTGGTTTTTCTAGAGGGTTGATCGAACTCGGCGCAGGTGCGGCTGAAAAACGCAGGCGCAATTCAGCATCGCTCTCGCATTATGGATCGAGGACGTAGGGACGTGGTAGAGGGTTGGATCTTCTCGCAGGATTCTCTTGTGGAGCATTCAATTGATAAAATTCACCCCATCGCATATGTTCGAGAAATTTATCGATGAACCCGATAAAAGCTCCAAAAAAGTGAACAATAAAAAATTATTTTCCACACAACAAAATAACGGTGTCGCGTATACGATCGAAAATGAGCGCCAGCAAAACTTGGAATTACACACGAGACGATGGAAAAAAAACCCTGTAATTAGAAAATTACACATTTAATTAGAAAAGCAGAATAATCACGAAGATCGAGCGATAATCCGATGAACGCTGCAAGAAAAAAAATCTCCGGCAGGCGTTTGAAAACACGGTCGACCATTTAAAAAATAGAAGCGTGGCCGAGCTAGTGCCTGTAATAATTTACGATACGTACGTCTATAATTAGCATAGCACGTTCGTTACACATGCATGCAGACAGTTCCAATCAATCAAAGGATTAACAGATCCAATCGAAACATCAACTTCCACTGCAAAAACACATTTCTCGATATACATAGTATCAGAATGTTTTTCTAATGCTCGAGCTAATGCAACTATTCCTCACATTCAAAATCATGAACGGACCTTGCAGTCAGTTTCAACCCATAGCCAAAAACAGCATGAATGCTGTAAAAAAAAACTGACCCGCCAAATATTTTATTTTATAGTTAAAAAAATTCATTCCCACCCAAATAATCATTCCTGTTAAAAATACCGCGAAAAAAAAAAATTCAAAACGAATTAAATCTTTTCAAAAATGAATTGACACACCCAAGGGAGCACGACGGTGCTCTTCTCACAAAAAGTTACAAATCACGTCAATTCCCGGAGATCGAGCTTCGAAAAGAGAAAAATCTTCCTGGGCGATGATCAACGCTTGAAGATGACTCTGGGTCAAATTGACCCAGTGTGTATACGTAGGGTGAAACGTCACAAAGACCAAAGATTTCAAGGGAAAATTGAAACGAACGATTGAGTCTCTACATGATAAAAATAATAAAATTTAGAAAATCGAGTTATTATTGCGATTTTAAAAATAATAACAAACTAGCTATGAACAAATGAAGGTATTTATATTCATAAATAAATCAGTAGATGCCTTCTCATGGCTGTCCTCCATACGCGAGAGCATAAGCACACTTGCGGTGCTAATCCGCAATGATCGAATCTCTTACGCGATCGGTTGACGGATCGATGATCGGTAAGTTCCCCCGAGGGGATATCCGGCTAAACAGCTCACGGGCATCAAGCTCGCTTATTCGATCGTCGCTTTGTAAGTGTAGCAATTATATCGGGTGTCCGAAAACCGATTCCCGAGACCGATGAATTGTAAAACTTGAATGAACCAAAAAATAACATCAGCAACAATGAACTTATCATTTCAATTGATCGCTCGTACGAAACTTTTCGCTCCCACTCTCTAGTCAGGCTTGATTATTTTTGCACTCGAAAACCTTGAGCCAAATCCGTTATATTGCTAGAAATAGAACGACGCAATGGTTTGTTTTTATTTTCTAAATTTTATCCGCCCACAGCCTGGCCATTAGAATTTTTTATTTCATTGAAAACTTTCGATCCAGATCGTAATTTTTATTCAATAAATTATAAGAAAATTATTGAAAATTTCAATCTTCCTGGCGGTAGCGTTCGATTTACATAAAAATAATAATAATCCCAATAATAACAATGACGCTGATAAAAATAGATATTTTCTTTTCTAAATTCTATCTGCTCAAAGCCTGAGCATTAGAAATTTTTTATTTCATTGAAAACCTTCGATTCAGATCGTAATTTTTATTCCATAAATTATAAGCAAATTGTTATAAAATTTCAAACTTCCGGACGGTAGCGTTCGATTTACATAAAAATAATAATAATCCCAATAATAACAATGACGCCGATAATAATAAATATACGACAAGTATCGCTAAGTATATCATAAAATTTTCCAAATTACTCGTATTTTTTTTTGTTCCAACAAGAAATTTTGAGCCGTACCGGTCCATTTAATTTTTGCGATAATACCAGATAATTCGTATCCCTTCCTCATAATAACGTGCATGAAAAATCGATAATATGAAAAAAGCGAGCAATAAAAAAAGCGCCGGCGAGATGGATGGATCAAATGGCTCTTAATAAAGCGGATACGTGCTGAAGAACACGAATATACAATTTGTATGATGAAAAAAGCGACGGAGGAGGCTGTTTGCTGTCAAAAAGTGAAAGGTTGTCTCTCTATACACATACTGTACAATTAAGAAAAAAAAATCAACACGCACACACGAACGCACATGCGAATATACGTGGAAAAAATCCCCACGCAATCTGGATTCTCCCATGGTTCGTGGAACTCCGAGAGCGAATCTTTGCTTCTCTCTCTCTTCCAGCAGGTCGGATCGAGCATCCAGATCTTTGGCGAGGAACGAACTATACGAGTTTACAAGAAGAGCGACGACAGACACATCGCTCGAACAACACGAGACGATACGCTCATTCACGATCGTCTCTTTTTTTCTTCCACTTTGTTTTCGCGCCTCGCAATCGCGCCCCCGGAAGATCAGTATCGCGATTTTTCTCCTGCCAATCGGAACAGGAAGCGAGGCCCCCAAAGCAGCAAATCGAAATTGGCTAAAGTTGGAACAAACGTCGACAAACCATTCGACCGATCAAACGACCACGAGCCTCGCTAATACTTGTGCTTTTAAATTCTTCATTTTTTTCTCTTTCTTCGCTGAAATCGGTCATGGTAATCGGCAAGTTTCTTTGAAAAACTCGCGACTCATCGATCGCGCTTGGTCGCGGCTCAATCGATCGCTCCTCAACGTCGACACTAATCGTGGCTAACGCGCGGACGCGCGATGGCCGCGTCATTTCGGTCCTTACATCGTGTGTGCTCTATTATGTAAGGTTTTTTTTTTGCACGACTCAATCACCGATTGACAAACAACTTTGAGTTCTTCGAAATTTCCATCCCCTCACGTTCGCCACTGGACATCTCCTGCATCGTCTATCCACGTGTATGTCTCCGGACGTCAACATTTACTTTTCAATCCAGACACACACACACACACACATTCTTCAAATTCCCATGTGAAAAGTGAAATTAAATAAAAAAAGGTTACAATGGAAACGACCTACGAAACGTCGGCAAGGTGCATGAGCTCGATGGAAGAAGAGTGTCTCATTGAGAGGAGAAGAACCGCAGCGATCAAGGAATGCCTGGAACTCCTGAAACTTGATCCGAGCCCGAAATACACTCGTGAAAACTTCAGAAAATTCTTTCACGACGAGGTAATTTAACGAATGTTTCCGGCTCCTGTTTCTTCAGATTAAAATCGAGCCCTGACCTTGAGCCTTGGAGCATGATTTTTTTTCGATTATCAACAGATTGAAAACTCACCAGGTTCAAGCTTTTTTTCTTGAGGAAACGTACATCCTGAAACTTTGCGGGTTTCCCATTGATCTGAACGGTTCAAACTGTGACGATGAGACTTTGGTTCGGAGTTTGGTTCTTGGGACTTTTCTGAATAACCAACAATGTATAAATAATGAAGAAAGGGTTTCTTGGACTCTGAAATATTTTCTAAAAGCTCAGAGATTACTTTTCGAGCCAAAAATCCAAAAATTTACCGATTCATTCCCATAGCCAAGATTTTTCGAAATTTGTGGAATTCCCCGTAAGAAGAAGCTCGCGGATAATATATTCGAAGATGACGAGTGAAAGTAGCGAGAAGCAGCGACTTTTCTTCGTCATCGTCTTCCCATAAAACGTCGATTTTGCGTATTTAATGGCATGAGCAATAAAAAACAAAATTCGCTGCTTTCCCATTCCGAATGAACGAAAAAAAAAACAACTGCCGAATGAACCGGCTGAACGAAAATAAATGTTTTTCACGGTCGTCTCTGAATCGTTCAAATTTGATCGTTCGAAGGGGTTCGAGGCTCTCGAAGATCGAAGGAAAACGTCGTTTTCATTAAGTCCTTTGAGCGTCGCTAGAAATCAAAGGAAAACGATATTAAAGCTCATGGTAAATTTATTTGTTCTGCTCAGTGTGGACAATTAGCGGAACCTCGATAAATAATTCTTTGTTGATGGAGCAAATGAGAGAAAACTCGTATGCCAAGCAATATGGATATGTATCGATGTGGGCATGTGGGTATATATAATTCGTAGCCGGCGGTGGATCGTATGGAGGCGATCTATTCAGGGCCCCCATCCTGAATGAAGGTAGCCGATCGCCCGGGGCGCCGAGACCTTGATATGCCTCGAGCGTCTCCGTGTTCGATGGCGCGATATGTTTTGCCCGAAAGGAACGGATATTACAGCAGATACGTGCCCCTCCACTTTTCTAAACACTCGAAAACTAGTTTACGTGTACGTAATGAATTTTCAAAAAAAAAAAGTTTTATCCAAATGTTTATTATTTATTTTTCAACAATATTTAATTATTTTTCTTGCGGTAAAAAGTTGCACTAAATTATTCGCGTTTATCAATATGCAAATCCGTTCGAGACTGAAGACAAAATCGACTCTCGATTTCGGCCAAGAATTCCGATTACGTCTGCGTGAATTTTAATAATGACGTACACGATCGAATCCTGTTTAGATCCCAGCACGTTGTGGCTGCTGGTTCGCAACATCGGAATCACAATTATCGCGGAACCACGCAGTGATAGAGAAAAAAAATTGGCAATGGGGAGATTAAATCTTGAGTGAGAGGCATAGCGAAGAATTTCTGTGCATATTTGCCAAGTGGTTCGCGTTTTGCGAAACCGCGATTTTTGGCACGGAGCATTCCCTCTTCTAGCGTAAGAACTGGGTACACGTCACAGTCTTTTTTTTCTGGAAAGGTCTGGAGTTAATTGTCGAAAAAAAACGAGCAACGAATTTGCGAAACAATTGACAGTTGGCAAAAAATGTATACGTCGTTTTTTCAACACGTGGGAAGACCGAAGGCAACTCGTTAGCAAAACACTGCAATTAAGTACACGTAGAGTACCCAGGAACACTTCGATTGCAATGATTTTGTAACATCCCAGTACTCGAAACAGTTTCCAATAAATTGGCACTTTCACGTGCTCCGGGTTATCATTATTTTCTTGTATTTATAAATAAACTGCTGTCGCATTTTTTTCTTCACACCATAGAATCCAGGATAATCGGATGATAATTGCCAGCTCGCGATACGTCAGAATTGAGAGTGTAATTAAGACGAGGCGTCGCAGAAACGTTTACCGAGGAATGGGATCGAGCAAGTAGATGCAGCAAAGTGTGGTCAGACCATCTGTGACTTGGCGAATGAATAAAATAGATTTTTTCCTCGGCCATTAAAATTCTAATTCATTCAAGTCGATGAAAATCATGAGGAATTGAAAATCGAAGAAAAATCGAGCTGTCATCGATCTCGAAATAAAAAATAAACACGAAAATTTCATTTAAAAAAACTGAATTATGTGGTTCCTCTCAGATTTCAAGAGGGTTTTTCCTCTCAATTCTTCGCAGCTGTTATTATAGAACTCACAGTTTCGTTTGTCGTCGATTTTAGGATCAATTACATTTCGGAGGGTTTGCTTTATGGGTCGGCCATTGAGACTGAATAACTCGGCCATTTTCAACTTTTGGCTAAAAGTGCTAAGGACTGAACTTGTGAAAAAATGAATTTTGAACAACTTTGACCCTGACAGTTTTTACTCTCTGATCGATATTTTTCATACGATTGGCATACAAAGAAATTCTAAAAAATCGGTTTTACGATGAATCTGGAGTAATAAATATTATTTTACGTGTAGCATGGTCACCATAGCATTGACCTGCTTCCCAACGATCTCGTGAATCGCGACACGCGTTATTACGTGCTCGAAATATATGGCAATAAGGAGAATTCACGTCACGAGAGAAAAGAGAGTATGAAAGAAAGGAAGAGAAAGAAAAAAGGAAAGAAAAAGAGAACTGGCGTGTCGAATAACGTCGGGAGCTGCAGGTAATACAGCCCCAAAGCGCGTAACAACTTTTCGAAGGCTTTTTCGAAGCGATCGAACGCCCCATTGTCGACCATACAATTATTAGCTCCCTATATACATTCTCCTGTTACCAAAGAGTCTTCTCGTTACGAGACCACAACGCCGCAGTCATAAGATTTACACCTCAAACATTTTACATGCCACATACACATCTATGTACCCTGTAGACGTGCATGTGATTCGAAATATTTTTAAAATGATTTTTATTATTGCACGAAGTATAGCTGCGAGAGAAGCAAAAGCCTCAAGCGCTTATTACATCGTGCATTCGTCCATGCACGTCTGTCCCAGAGCTAAACAATTCGAAGGTTTCCAAACGAGAACGTCCAATTATCCCTGTACCGTTTTCTTACTAAGAGATAAAATATTCGGACCAATACGAACATCCCTCTCGTTAAAGACCGCACTGTGTACGAGCTTATGCACGCGAATGGCATTTTAATAACGGATACGAATAAAAATTTTGAGAAAATTTATTCGGTTTCGTAAAATCAGACATTTTTTTTTCTCAACTCCTTTTTTACGCTCGTTTTTTTTTTTTTTTTTTTTTGATAAATTATAACCAATGGAATAATTATGGGGTTTTAATGATTTTCTGAATTCATGGGAATCTCATGGCCTCGTTATCCGCGGTGAGATTACGATTGCCAAAAAATGGAAGGCGCTTAAATGACCGAGCGAATGATACCAAATACGAGCAAAACTTGGAATTACTAATCGTCCGTCCCGCGGCTACAAAAATCATTTCGTTATATGGAAAACCTGTGGGGAATTTTAATGGGAAATATCTCGAAGTGTGATCGCACATGCTCGAGGATCTCAAAGGCGATAAAGTGCGACTATACTTTGTCAGCGTGATCTAGAACGCGGATGATTCATAATTTTCGAGATATATATCTCGCTTGCAACTCTCGGTGCATGTTCGCCAAATGTCGCGTTTGATCGAGATATCGCTACGCTTTATGGAGCAATCCTTTTCGACGAATTAATTAATTACTCCTTTTTGCAGGCTTTGCTTCGACAACTGTTCATACTTTTTGATCAGGACCGAGACCAACTCCTGAAACAAGACGATTGGATCGAATTCCTCAAAACGAGGCTCCCGTGAGTTTTATCAATTATTTCGAATTCAATCATAATTCAATAATTATGATGAAAACAAATAAAAAGAAAAATTACAAATTAAAAAACAAAACAAACTTTAAATTTAAATTAAAAAAAAAAATCAAACTGAAAACAATTACTTCGAAATAAATCATAACTGAAGAATAAAAATAAAAATAATTCAAAAAACCAAATAATCAGTAAGAATTAAATTTAAAAAATCAAAATTTAAACTGAAATTAGTGATTACAAAAATAATCATAATTATGGAATGAAGATGAAAATTATAAAAAAAGAAAAGCAATTTTAAAACCCAAACAATATGAATTAAAAATAAATGAATTAATTTGAACTTCAACTTCGTCCCAATGTCCCTGTGAGGGTCCAGAGTCTTTCCCACTTGATGACAAAATCACAATTTGAAGATTTGTTTCATTTGTCACAGAAGCGAAAAACATACGGACTTCATAGACCACATTGAGAGTGTGGCGTACCAAATATGCGGGGATGACCAAGCTGTTAACTTTGACACCTTTCGACAGATCTTCTCAGCTAAAGGGGTAAGTGAAAAATAAATACTGCTCGCGATATTAATCGCTTCTTCACTGAGAGGCAATCCATACGTCCCGAAAAATACTCACGATTAATAAATATCAGCAAAATTGTTGGGGGTTTTACCAACAGCAGTAATAAATGTTCACGCGGGTGGTTTCCCAGGTGGTCGACAAGTTGTTTCGGCTTATCGAACAGGAAAATACCGGTTACGTGCTCCCTGCGCAAATCATCGAATTTATCGCCGACGTCAGCAACACGAGGTGAAAAAATCGATTCATTTTGTCGAACCCCCTGATTTTATGGCCGATTATTCATTATTTATTTCTTCTTAAGTATTTTCTTCGTCAATTACGAACTGTAATTGAGCATAAATCGAGCCAGGCTCAACTTTACATCGTACGCTTCAAAAATTATTACTCCTTTTTTTTTTTATCAATTATTTCTGTCGTGTCTTGGAGCTAAAATTTTCTCCACATTCTCAAGCCATTTAATTTTCATTTTTTTCCACAAATTTTATTTCAACGGAAAAAAACCATTTCAACGGAAAATTCTTCTAGTTGTTTTTGCAAATTAATTTTTTTGATCGTGCAAAGACCCCGAGCAGGTTTCGACCCCGGAAATCTCGAATGGCTCGAGAAGATATTTCGGCAAACCGTTGGGAACGAGAGAGAGATAAGGCGCGAGGAATTCAAGAAAATCGTAACATCGAAAAATGTACGGAAAAGCTTTTTTTTGTTTGTTTTTTTATTGAGAATGGAATTCGGGTGAAAATTATTACTGAACGATTGCTTTGCACTTGACAGCCTTTCTTCACGGAAAGGGTTTTCCAGATCTTCGACAAAGATAACTCCGGCTCGATATCGCTTCAGGAATTTCTTGACGCGATGCATCAATTTGCGGGTAAAACTCCGGACGACAAAATTCGATTTCTCTTCAAAGTGTACGATATCGATGGTAAGGAAATAACTTTCTTCTTTGATCTCCGGAACAGGAATTTTTGCAACTAGTAGAAATTTTTTCCTTGCTCGAATTTTTCGAATTTTTGGAGGGAACAAAATTTTTTGTTTATTCCATAATTTTGCGAATGAAAGGTGACGGCTTGATACAGCATCGCGAGCTGGAGCACGTGATGCGGGCCTGCATGGAAGAAAACGGAATGAAATTCAGCGACGAACAAATCGAGGATTTGACGTTGGCGCTCTTCGAGGACGCCGATCAAGGCAATCGCGGCGAGATCACTTTTGAGGCGTTGAAAAAACAGTTGGAAAAGCATGAAGGTTTATTGGAAAATCTCTCGATAAGGTACAACGAATGTTGATAAACAATAACGATGAATAAGCGAAGTGGAAAAAGTGGAAACTTTTTTGTTTAAACCCCGAAATATAATCGTTGCAAAAATTCAATTGTCATTGTTCTTGTTTTTGATAATCGCAGCATAGATCGATGGATGGTGCCGCCGAAACCCGAGAAAACTGACCGATCGATCTCAGCGATATTACGATCGCTGACTCCTTATCAACTGACCAAGCCCTACATGAAGAATAATTACGTTTACATCGCCTTCCTTTCGCTTTTCATTTTGACCAACATCGCTCTCTTCGTTTCGAGGCTCTACGAGTACAGAGAAGCTGGAATTTACGTCATGCTGGCTCGGGCGTGTGGTACGTCAAGCTCTTCTTCGAGTTTTTCTCAAAACCCTATCCTCGGGTTTCCCTAGTTTTTTCCAAACGTTCCAAAAGTCACTTAACGTGTTACAATCACAGAATTACGTTTTTTAAAGGATTTTTCAATTATTCTGTACGAACATTCTTGACACCAAAGCCAACAATTTTCTCCCGTGAAGAAAAGGTTTCCAACGTCGAGAATTTGAGATATTTCATTTCAAATTCCCAACTTTTCCCGTCCATACGCGTGTAAATTGAAAATGTGTTTACGATTTTTCTTAAAAAATTTCGACTCATAGCCTTCTTGGCTGCCACAAAAAAAAATCCTGAACACATATTTTCCTGTAACTTTTTAATGAAACGTGACTTCAATTTACAAACGTTTGGATGGGCGAAATGAAAAATTTAATATCTCAAATTCCGAACGTCAGAAAATTGTTCTTCATAAAAAAAAACTGTTAGTTTTGGTGCCAAGAGCGTTTTGGTTGAAAATTTTGAAACAACTCTAAACAGAGTCGTCGTTGTGATAGTAATACGTTAAATAATTAACGTTGACATTCCATTTATTATCGAAGTATTTACCTAGTTGTCATGATGTCACAAAACTAGATAAACAAGCAAAAAAAAGTCAAGTTGAATGGACAGAAAGAATGTGGGAGTTGGAATATTCGAAAGAATGGGACATTGGTCGCGATTGACAATTGACAGTGCAAAATATTTTCAGGTCAATGTCTGAATTTCGATTGCACATTCACACTCGTCCTGGTGTTACGTCAATGCATAACTTTCCTGAGAACTCACGGATTCAGTTCCGTCTTGCCCCTGGACCATCATATTTACCTTCACAAAACAGTCGGTGTTTTCATCGGTGTGCTCAGTTTGGTCCACACGATAATGCACCTGCTGAATTTCGGTAAATAGTGTGCAATCATTTTTTTTCTAATAATTCATGAAAATTAATTGTCAACTTTGACTTTGTTTTAAGTTTTTAAGTTTTTAAACTTGGAATTTTGAATTAACTTTCCGGGTTATCGAATTGCTGTCAGTCTCACTTGATGCTGAACCAGGTTTTTTTTAAATCGCAGGCATGTTCGTGGTCAATGACGAAGTAATCAACAAAGCTAATTACACAATGTCTGAGTGGCTATTGACGAGCAGGCCCGGGCTCTTCGGACTCGTCGGTGGTGGCGCTAATCCGACTGGCGTTGCCCTTATCATTATTTTTGTCATCATGTCTTTGTGCTCGATGCCATTCGTTAGACGCGGAGGCTGCTTCGAGGTAAAATTTTGAAAAAATAGTTAGGCAATTTGTTCAGAATCTTTTGATTGATTTTATAATTGCATTAATTATTGATTAAGGATCGTCGAGACGATTTATTCAAATTAATTATGCTCAAACGATCAAGTTTGTTGAAATAAAATGAAAAAAAGTTTTTTTTCGATAGTTAACAAAATTTGCGTCATCGTGTCTTTGTGCTCGATGAGATTCGCTGGTGAATTATTCGAAAAATCGTCGAGAAATTCGATTAGAATTTTTTGATTGGTTTATTATTGCATTAATTATTAATTAAGGATCGTCGAGCTGATTTTCTACAACTTAATTATACAGAAAAGATGAAATTTAGTTTAAATCGAAAAAAGAAATTTCTTTCGATAATTGAAATAATTTTTCTTCGTTCAAATGAATTAAAATGACCCGTTCCTTTGTGTTGTTCCTCTTGAAAAATATGTAGGTATTTTACTGGTCACATTTGTTGTACATACCGTTCTGGATATTGATGATATTCCACGGGCCAAATTTTTGGAAATGGTTCGTCGTACCAGGCACGATTTATTTAATCGAGCGAGTGCGTCGTGTCATTTGGCTCCGTTCAGAAAGTGGGAAAACGTACATAAGCTCGGGCCTTCTACTGCCTTCGAAAGTTACGCATCTCGTTATAAAGCGACCTCATCATTTCGACTTTCGTCCTGGCGACTACGTCTTTGTCAATATTCCAGTTATCGCGAGATACGAGTGGCATCCGTTGACAATCAGTAGCGCTCCTGAGCAGGAAGGTACGTTTTGGCACTTTACAGAAAAAAAACAGCAAACGTCCCTTCGAAAAAATCGTTTCGTTGGCAAATACGTTGAGCCACAGACTCACGACAGGCTGAGAATTGGGTCGTGGAAAACAAAAGGGATTGGAATGCCTAATTTTTACTTTTTCGATCGCAGACTACATTTGGCTTCATATTCGCGCCGTTGGCGAATGGACAAACAGTCTGTACTCCTATTTCGAAAAAGAGCAACAGAGGCTCCATCGCGGCGAAGTTTTGCCCATCGAATCGTGTCAGTCCGGAGTAACGAGAAAACCTTCGTAAGCATTTGCTCCAAACGCCTCACCGTACTTTGTAATCCGACCATCCACCTTTTTATTTTTTACCTTTTCTCTATCAGAACTGCAAAAGCTGATCAATCTCCCGAGATTATTGAAAAAAAAAAATCTCCCGAGTGTGCAAAGGATTCTCAAGGATACGACAATCCTCACTTCGTTTTGGACAATGGAACCTGCACTTCCGGTGCTACTGCAAACACCAAGAATTCTTATTTGGTCGCCCCACCTCGTAAGTAAAATGAAAAAAAAAAACATTTGACCCCGAACGGATTTTTTAATACTCAGTAATTTTTTTTCGTAATGAAACGAAATTTTGATGATTTTTTACATTTTTAACTCAATTTATCACGAAAATGCAAGGCGCGTAGACATTTTTACGAAGTGTCAAATAAACGAGAAGAACTTGAACATGTTTGCGACACGATCTTAATGAATTATCATATTTTACGAGTTAATTATGATAATTAACGAGTTAATTATTTCGCTTGATTGACGTAACAGGTGTCGCCGCGTTACCAAGATTGCAGCGCGATCGTAAGGTACAGCAATTAGTCGAAGGTCAGAAAATGCCGCTGGAGAAGTCTTTCTCGATGCCGGACATGCAGACGAAATACAAGAAGAGGCAGCGATTGCTTGCGTAAGTAATGGAAAATCTTGTTGATCTTGCCGAAGAATTTTGAAAACCGTTTATTTTTCAGGCTCCGTGATTACACGAGATCAGAGTCAGAGAGAAGTTTCGACGAGTGCCAAATCCGACGTGCGAGGCTGAAGGCGCTTGGCCTCGCATATTTGAGTCCACAGAATAAATCTCTCGCTCAAAGTTTTCGTTACATGAGAACGAAGCCCACGATTATTGCGTTCAAGACTCCGAGCATGGAAAATTGCGAGTACGAATTGACCCCAAACGGAGGTAAAATCGCCGACGGCTTTTTCGACACAATTCACTTTTTTCCCACGACCATTTCAAAAATTTTCATCTTTTTTTACTTCAGTCAAATCCTCTGAATCCCCGAGTGAAAATTCGTCTGAGAATCCTCCTCCGGATGCTCTGGCTGTTGCCGCAGAAGAAGGTCGTTTGAGCCCGAAGACTGAGTCGATCGAACGACAGAAAAGTATTCGTGGATTGGGCAAAAATCAATTGAATGTCCAGCCTGCGATCAATTATCCTGTTGGCAAACCTTTAGAGGTAAATCTGCTCGTAGCTGCTAGAAAAAAAATCCTTCGATTAGGATTCGACGCTGCCTCTAAATATTTTTTTGCTCTACAGAGAGAATCCTCGAAAATTGACCAAAATTTATCGAAAAAATGGTGTGAATATTTATTATCAATTTCGTACAGATACTTTTGGATGGTCCGTACGGTGCACCATCGAGTCACATATTCCAGGCTCAACACGCAGTTCTTATAGCCACAGGAATCGGAGTCACGCCGTTCGCCTCAATATTACAATCGATAATGCACAGGTATTGGAAGGCTCGACACACTTGTCCAAAGTGTCAATTCTCTTGGGCTTGTGAAATTCCGCCTACAGTGATGAATTTGAGAAAGGTAATTTTTTGTCAAACTCAAAAAAAGTGTCACTCAGAGAAAAACAAAAGTTGATTTACTATTCGAGTACGCACATCCTGTAAGTACACAATGGGTCAATCTGACCCAAGGCGTTGTTCAAATCGTTGTAATCCGGTAAATATGCATTTTGTAGTAAATTTGTTTTTTTGATGAACTAAAAAATTGAATGAGAAAACATTCGTTGGCATCAAATGCCAAACAATCGATGACAGGAAATTGTTGGGGTCAAAACGACCCAGTGTGCACTCGGAGGGTTACTTATGCGATGAAAATTCATATAGTAAACTTTTAATATTTTTCTGCTGTTGAAAATGTCGCTTTTCGTTATGAAAATAAACGTTTCGACAGGTCGATTTCTTCTGGATCAATCGCGATCAGCATTCGTTCGAATGGTTCGTCAACCTTCTTTCCCAGTTGGAAATCGAGCAAGCTGAACTGGGTGTGGCGATGGAACGCTTTTTAGAAATGCACATGTACATTACGAGTGCCCTCCAAAAAAACGACATGAAAGCAGTTGGTCTGCAGCTCGCGATGGATCTTTTGCACGAGAAGGTAAAACTGGAGAATTGCAATTGGAAGATTTTTCATCGCTGAAAAATCAAATTCCATTCGGTTCACATTGACTAAATGCAACGACGATCCTAATCCCAAATTGTCAAATTTCTTGACTATTTTTAGAAAATCGTTTGTCTCAAGTTTTTTCCTTTCGGTCAATACAACTTTTGAATATTTTGGAAACGTTAAATTTTGATGTTTTTAGGAAAAACGGGATTTGATAACGGGCTTGAAAACGAGAACCAACGCCGGAAGACCCAACTGGGACAAAGTCTTCAAACAGCTCCAGGACAAGAAAAAAGGAAAAGTCACAATTTTCTACTGCGGTCCTCCACAGCTTGGAAAAATTCTACGTTACAAATGCGATCAGTTTGGTTTCAATTTCCGAAAGGAAACCTTTTAGGACTTTTTTCCGAGGCGAAAATCGTTAATTTACTATTTAATAGTTATAGTTACGTATTTCCTAAAATTTGTGTTTACACGTTTTTCCTTTTTTCTCTCCGACCAATACTTTTCGACGTTGTCATCGTATACTGTATTTTAACGGATTCCGAAGTCGTGAACGCCCGTTAGAGTCGTTGCAATAATTAAATTATTTCTTCCATGCAAAACGAACTCTTTCGAAGGCTTTTTTTAGGCTGTGACTACTCGACCGGATATTTCGTACACTAAAAGCACATCCGGAGGAATATTATTCATCCGACTACCCGGACGAGTAGCCACTGCATTTTTGTTCTATCCATTCCGATTATTTGCACGAACGCGTGTCACAGGGAAGTGTAACCTCCAAAAAGATCTCAGAGCGTAGACGCAGTCAGTTTCCTTTTATTTCAAACGCCCCACGACCCTAGCAGCTTCGTGAATCAACCAGGACGTCAAGAGAAAGATAAGGATACGAATTTCTTTTTCCGACATAGTTCAACTTATTTATTCGTGCTGTGACAAAGAGACTTGGCAATTTGATTGAGAAAGCTGTCTCGGTGACGAGACGAGGTTGGAATTTAAACAAACGATTGCCGTTCCGCATTAAAAATCGAAATTTTGATATTTCTCACGATAGACTTTCAGTTTTTTGGAATAAGAATCGCTCAACGTCTCAACTTCGCTCAACAACGACTTGCCAAAAAGTGCAGAACACCATTTTTGCTTCTTCGATCTCGAAACTTTCCTCCACGATCATTTATTCATATATAGGAAGACAGCGGAAAATTTGAAAATGGTAAAATTTATTGCAGCTACTTTCGGTCAACTTACAAATTATATATTCGTCGAAGGATCGACTAATGGGCGTTCGTTGTGCGGCTTTATTCGAGTCACCGTGTAATTCAGTAGATGAAGATCTTGTAGGAGTCGCGTGAGACGCTTGAAGTGTCTCTCTGTGTAGGGAATCATAGCCTCGATCGACGAAGCCAAGCCTGAGCTCTGCAATTCGTCGCTCCCAATATCGTTCAGCAACGCGTTTATAACGAGCTGTAATAAATATAAAAATAAATTAATCGAGTTAATTAGATGAATGCTTACATGCTGGGTCTCAGTATTTCGCGTTCAAAAAGAAAAATTGTCAATTATTTGCGAGTGAGAATTTTTTTTTTCTATTTTTCGTAAATTTTGTAATTTCGTAGATTTTTTTTTCCACGAATTTTCTTTTCTGGCTGAGGATTCGGCCCAGCCATTTTCTTCGTCGTCGAAAAACGAAGAGACTGATGCACTGTTTGATATTTTTCAACGTGCCGCGGAGAGTCTGCATGATTTTGTCTGAATTTAAAATTTTGCGGAAATAAATTTACCTGAGCAGCGTGAGAATTCCGACTGTTCGTGTTCCACGTGACGGCGCACCGTAAAAGCGCTTCCTTGCGATTGGGTTTGAGCTCTCGTATCGCGTCGATCAAATGGTCTTTTCCTTCTTTCATTATCGCATCGACAATTTTGATGACTTGGTAAGGTCGCTCGAGTTTCAACGCGAGCTTGAGCGCGTCGGCGAGATCGTTGGATTTTAATAAATTCGATAATTTTTGCTCTTCGAGAATGAGTTTCTCGTGCTCGGCGGTCTTTTTCAGTCGATTCTCTTCTGTTACGTCGCGCCACACGACGAGCAGCGAATCACTTCCGCCACTTATCAAGTGAGACTCGTTTTTATTTACTGAAAATACGATTTTAACATTTTTTAGTAAAAATACAAATTCCTCTCATTTTTCAACTATAACGGAATATTTATCTTGGTTCAGAATTTACTATTTTTCGCCGAAAGATATACGCGAGGTTCACGCTTGAAAATAAATTTCTGTTTTTTGTTTTACCTGCTAACGCCCAAGTTCTGCTCTCGTGCTCCTCCAGAGTCGTGATGCATTCGGATGTCTTGACGCTCCAGAGTTTCAACAAGCCATCACCGCCAGTCGTAATGATTTGCATACCGCGGGACAAAAATTCTGCTCGCAGTACAGACGATTCGTGGCCTTCCAGGGTCTGCAATGAAAGTTTTTAATTCAGAAATAATGCACAAAGAAACAATGTCACTAGATGGGATGAGCAGCCAACGGCCAACTGGAAATTCGATCGCAAAAAAAAACGCGTAATTGTTAGCTTAGTGGGAAAAAAAACAATCCCGGGTCTTTGGGACCCATGAAAGTTACGAGCAGAGATGAAAAAATAGTCCTACACTGGTGTGAAGGGGAGAAAGCAAAATTATTAATAAAAGAAAAGGAAAATTAATGAATTCCGAACCTTCAAACAATTAAGCTCCGTGAGAGACCAAAGCTTGATCGTGCAATCGGCTGAAGTGGTCAGTAGGACTTGATCGATCGGAGAAAACCTCACGCACCATACGCCACGTCGATGACCACGAAAAACTCCCAACAATTGCAAGTTCTCGCTGTTGAAAATTTTCGCAGTCTTGTCTTGCGAGCCGGTGGCTATGAGTCGATCATTAGGTGAGACCGCGACGCTGTTGATGTCCTTTTGGTGAGCGACGACGGTGTGTTCCGCATTGAGAGCGATATTTTCGTCTGGAAAGATTGCCTCGTTAAAAAATGGAAAACCGAGTGAAAATAAAGCAAAGTTTCGATCCTACGAGGACAAACCTGTGGGCGATATTTTCTCGGGTAAGCTCCAAACCTTGAGGCACGAGTCTTGACTGACGGAAGCGAGGAATCGTGCTGTGACTTGAGAAAGCGAAACGGAGCCAACTGACGCGGTGTGTCGAACGCCGCAACCGATGCAAGACATTTTCATGGTTTCTGGATCCATCAGCCAAATCCTGACACTATTGTCCTGGAACCGCATCAAAAAATGAAAAATTCTCCGCATTTATTTCCAACGAAAAAACAAAAAAAAAAAAATCATTTTTGTCTAAAATTATTGAATTACCTTCGCCGAAGACACGAGCAAATGTCGGTTGGCTCGAGAAGTCGCGAGAGACAAAACGAGATCCGTATGGCCTGTCAACAGCTGACAACTCATTTTTGTCAATTCGTACAATTTTATGTCCGCACTGTTGGTCGCGACAGCGAGATGACTGTCCGTTGTGCCGAGATACGCGACGTCGAGAATCTCATCGGAATAACCGATCAACTGATGGACAAAAAAATCATAATTATTCTCCAAATTCCATTGTAAAAAAAACGCAATCACTGAAATTTTCATAAAAAATCGTCTATTTTTAGGGGCGAACCTGATTGACGCAGGCGAACGTTTCCAGCGAATGCATTATGATGTTGTGATCGGCGGTAATAACGGCAAAGTTTTTCTGAGCCGCGTTAAAAATGAATTGCGTCACGGAAAAGCCACCTTCTTCTTTCGCAGCCGGTACAACGGAATTTTTCTGAGTAAAAACTTGACGCCCACTCCGCATTTCCCAAATCTTGACAATGCCTGAAATAGTGTCGAAATTTTTTTCGATAAATGTCATAAAATTCGCGGATTCAAAAATATATCCAGCGAATCGTGTCAAGGCTACGAGAGTCGGAGAATTAATCAGAATAAGATTTGAAAAATAATCCCAGGGAACGACTCTTTCGGCATTATTGTCAAACAAACCTTTTTCTCCCGCACCCGCTGCGTAAATATCGTCGGAATTCTTCGCCGGAAGTTCAACCGGTAACGCCGCATCTTCCGGTATCAAAAAAACTCCTTCGATGCCTTCGTACACGGGCAAGACTCGTACGGATGAGCCTTTTTCAAGGTCCCAAAGGATCAGCACTTTGTCACGACCCGCACTGCACAAAAATACTCGTTAATCCGGTGCTTTATAAAATATAGAATTGTCAGAGCTTCATGGGCATGCCACAAGGACCTCCGCAAGAAACGCACTCCTGACTCGACCGGGAATCAATAAATCGAGGAAAAAAATGATCATTTCGCCAACAACGATTGAATGAATAAAATCGTTAATGGAGTGACGTGTCTTTTCTCCAACAGTCGAAACTCCAGGATTCCGAAGAAGAAAAAATGTTAAACGGGAAATACCTGACCATGTGGACGCCATTATCGTGAAACGCTAGGGACGTAATTTTACTGAAATGTCCGCTGAGCTTCAATTTGGCTTGACCGTTCTTGGTGTTCCAAGCGATTATGTGTGCGTCGTCACCGGCAGCAAAGAGAAGTTCTTTCTGCGGATCAGGATGGAAAGCGAGGACGCTCACCACTCCAGTTATTCCTTTGAAACTATGCGTACACGCTTGATGTTTAAGATTCCAGAGTCGGACACTTCCGTCGCTGCCTCCGGACGCCATTGTTTCTCCATCTCTTTCCAGAGCAATTTGCGCCACCGGGCCCGTGTGTATCGACTTCCATAACTTTACGAGCTTTCCGTCTACAATGAAAATAAACTTGACGTGAGCGCGTTTTTTTTTCCTTCAATCATTTTTATTGAATTGTTCGTCATAACAGAAAAAAAATGGTTGGGAGGTTGAGAGAGAATTTAAAATTTACCTTGCCAAGTCCATAATTTGAAGAGGCTGCTTTTGTGGTGACTGACGGCATGAACATTGTCCGAACTGATTGTAAAAGTATTGACGGTATCTTCCTCTTGGTCCTGTTCGGTTTCCCCCAAACGACAAATCACCAAACCCTTGTTAATCAATAGCACGGAGATCGATCCCCCGTTTTGGCACAGCAAGTGTTCGCCATCCGGGCTCCACTACATGATAAAAGAAAATTCCATGTTGCAGAGGAAAATCATATAATCGTCAGAAGGTCGTCGTAATAACATCGAGAAAAATTTCTTTACGATTATTGAACATTTTCTCGAAAGAACTTAACGGTCTGCCCGGTAAACAAATTTTACTAAACTCGAAAAATTAATAGAGTTTCGGAAACTTCGATGTATAAATTTTTTCGAATTTCATGGTTAGGTTCGTGGATTTTTTACTGTAAGTACAACTTGTCACACTTACACATATTTTTCCGCCGGTGTAGAATGCACCGTGCTTCGCCTCCACCGCGTATCTGTTTGCACGATGAATTATTAGTTTCTCTTAATTTATTAATAACGAGGTTTTGAATGCTGTGCGTTCGAGGTTCTGACATAACCTCAAACGACAATGAGACGAAAGGAAAGACACACAAGTAAAACAGTACTAATGAACGAAGAAACTTACGCTTCTTTGAGATTATTAACACTCATTGTTTATGTATTTTTATAGCTTGACAATAATATCGACTACATTTATGCACTCGTGAAAACACAACAATAAACGCACGTTGGATCACGACAGAATGTTTGCAAAACTACCGCGACTAGAATCGGCGTGCAGCGCTGTCTGCGGACTTTCCTGTCCAAACGTGTTCCAATTGCTCATGCTCCTCATGTTTATTATGATTTATTGTAATCAGTTGTTTCAATACGCGGGATTAAAAACGTTGCATAGACTATAAGCCTGTAGACAGAGTACATAGCAAAATTGACCCCAGCGAATTACATGTCTTACGCATTGCTGGCTTGTGCTTATGGTGTCGCAAAACGGAATTCATTTGGCTGTTAACAACAGGTGCACATGACAATACAGTGATCGCGGGAGACCAAAACATTATCAAAAACATGAAGGAACAGGTATCCAGTCGCGCGTAAAATTTCATTAAAACATTTCTTAGAAACTTGTCACTTCCCCGGGGTTTTATGTTTTCATTTTTTTTCACCGTAACGATCGATCGTATTAAATTTCGTAAATGGTACAAATTTTCGGTCCCATCTTGACCTTGACGCGTGGGTGTTTCCTTCATTTTCGCCGAGCAACCGGTTTATAATCTTAAATTTCGATCGCACGATTCGCTGATAATATTATCGATTATTCGGCATCTCGGGTTTTTCTGATTTTTCTAGCGGCAACGGGTCGAGACTATGGATGAGGAGAATTACTTTCAAAGAGAGAAACCTTCCGTGGCAATGAAAAGGCATTGTAAGTAGAAACAAATAATTATAGAAAATATACTTTTGCAAATACCTTGGTTTTGATAATACTATTTTTTCCTGGAAACTGAATGATTGAAAAAAAATATATAAATACTTTTGCAGGTGCAAGAGCATGGCAAAATTTCATGCAATTTTTGAACGATGCAAAGCTGTGCGAGGCGATGGAAATGGTTTCTCAGTATTTCATTTCCAATCCTGTTCTCCTCGGAGCCTGCATAGTCGTCATATCAGCAGTGGCAGCTCCGCTGTTGCTCTTTATTCTGTTTGCCATCGTTAACGTGGCATTTGCATTCACGAGTTTCATCATCATAGAAGGTGAATAAACCCTTTCAGTTCACACTGGGTCAATTTGACCCCAATAATTTTCTGTGACCCATTGATTGGCATCTAATTTGCGTTTTCGTCAAGAAATTCATTTAGGGTCAGAAAATATGGATTATACGATGAGCATATGGTAAAAAATTCGGAAAAAATTTGTATATCTATATATACTTGATGATAAAAAATTTTATCACGAAATTTTATCAAATTCGGATTATTTTGATTTCGTGATTCAATCTCCTTAATAATAATTTACTGATTCACTGCAATGACGAATTATTAATTCATAAAATTTTGGAAAACAAAGACAAAATCGTACTTGTCCAATTTCTTGTTGGTGTCCATTTCCGTGCCAATTCGATGGGACGTTGAAAAACTTGGACTTTGGAGGCAACTGATAAAAAGCTACGACTCAACGATCAGAAATTTCCGCCGTGACTGGATTTCTACGTCTGGAAATTTTTTAAATTCCTTCATTTGTTTTCAGTCAGCGTCCTGACCATCGGAGCGACTGTTCTCGGCTGCACGCTGTTCTGTGTGATCAGCGTCATAACGATGATGGGATTGAGTTTAGCGATAACGTACTATATAGCGTATTACATACTGTCAGTAATAAGGAGCATCAAGGGAACGACCGTTTGAGATTTAGTGCAAACAAGTATTGGTTACATCGAGCTGATCTCGTCATTAGAAATATTTATCATAAGATGAAGAGTTATAAAAATAATTAATATATTTATCGCCACTGAGCGTACAAACGAGTTTGTAATTGCTGTCAATTATTGTTGGGTTCAGGTTCAGGCTTCAGGTTCAACCTGACGCAGAGAGCTTTCTGCAGGGTGATGAAAAATACACGTAGGAATATATTTATAAAAAATGCGAATAAATTTATAATTGGCGAAATAACGAGCGATAAATCATCAGACACTTCTTTCTCTTCGATTCCATCGAAATCTGCTTTGGTTGTGGCTGCCACCTCAAGTTTCTGCCACAGCAATTCTTCTAGATTCCGACGGTGCTCGCTCTTGTTGAAGGAATGTATTTATAAAAATGTGGGTATGGATATTTATAATGTTGATGCGAATAAATTTATAATTGGCGAAATAACGAGCGATTAATCATCAGACACTTCTTTCTCTTCGATTCCATCGAAATCTGCTTTGGTTGTGGCTGCCGTCTCAAGTTCCTGCCACAACAAATCTTCCAAATTCCGACCGTGCTCGCTCTTGTTGTAGTTGAAACTGTGTACGTGATCGATTCCGTTCGTGATGTCTGTTTAGGAGCAACAAAGGTCAATGTCACAAATTTCTCAAGCCGAATTTCCATTCATAATCGTACGAACTTACATCCTGTCGCTGTTTCTTTCGGAGCACCAAAATCCCATCTAATGCCCGTCAGCTGTTTGTAGTTTTTTAATTTTTCCCTAAAGGGACGAAGAACCGATCAGATTTATTAGAAAATTGCAAAAATCGTCGTGTAGGAAGATGTGAGAGTTTTTCTTTTAATCCTTCGAGTGCACACCTCCCAAAAGTGCATCTTGGGTCAATCTGACCCAAGGCGTTTTTCAAACCGTTCTATTCCGATAAATTTGCATTTTTTTTTTTCTGTAGAGACTTTTTTTTTGTAATTATCCAAATTTTACAGCCCCAAATTTATTTTCTGACGAAAATGAAAATCAAATACCAAATAATTGGAGACAGCACATTTTTGGGGTCAAAATGACCCTGTGTGCACTCGAACGGTTAATACTCCGTATCTAATCGCTGCTGCCTCTCTCGATTTATTGGTTGCAGAAACTTTTCACATATATATCGAGCAAACGCTATCGCTCATCAACAGGAGGGCAAAGTCACGTAGTCAAAGCCGGCTCGACGCAAAAATTGGCTCGAAAGCAACAATCTAGCGATTCGTTAGTCGTATTCGTTCGTTTTTCAAAGAATTCGAAGTTGAATGATCAATAAAAACTGATTATTCGCATTGCGTAACTTACAATCCAGTGTCTATGGTTTGCTGATCTTTGGAGTTCGGTTTCATATTTCGCATCTCGTTCCTTTTCAACTCCAATTGGTGAAGTTTTTGTAATACATCACTTTTGTCCGCCTTGAGTTCCTCCTGTAAAAAAAGAATAAACATCAAAGAAATTCCGCTCTTCAGATTTGCTGGAAACGTTAATTTGCGGCCTCTATTTTTTAATTTTTGGATTTCCGTTAATTTCGATTGTTCACTAAAAAATATTCATGAACATTAGTTCACGTTCATCCTAGAAAGTTGGCGTTGTCGGGTTTCAAAGAGAATCGTAAAATGGTTTTGAATCGTTACGTTACCACAGACTCTCTGATCGCTCGTTCCTCCAGAATTCTTACGTCGACAGTTTCCTTCTCCTTGGCTATGGAATCGTCGATCTCTTTGACTTCGAACTTGAGCTGTTGAAGCTTCATTTGCAATTCTGAGGATCAAATTTCGCGAGATGAAGGCACGAGAAATTTGAGTTCTGTTTCAAAGAAATACGATTTATTGGGGTTAACAATTAATTACCGAACAAGTGGTCTTCTCGTGTTTTCAGCGAATTCTTCGTGCTTTGGGAATACTCAGCAAAACTTGTGGTTAACTCTTCTTCGGTCGGCATGGTGTATTTTTCCTTTATTGCTTTTAATTTCTCCATCGTTTACAACGAAATGCGGAAAAAAAATTTCTGATTTTTTTTAGGTTAGGATTTTGTATCACAGATTCGCGGTTTCGGAGCAGGAAATGAACAGAACGAGGGATCCTTACGATCTGTTCGGTAACCGCTACGGTCTTATATTTCTGTAAGACCGTGGTAACCGCTGCTCAAGACACCAACAACACTCAGGTAAACATTTGACAACGACAACATCAGTTTCGCGCTTGAAAACTGCGAAATTTTCAAATTTTGACGGTTTTGAATTATGGAATTGTGTGGCTCTGGCGTCGCTTGGATCGGCAACGTAAAATTCTATTCTATAATCTATAACGCCGCATGTCGTTATACGAACGGCAAGACCGCGATCGTCCGTACCGACCGACGCTAACTGCCGCTGCTGAGATAACGAAACAGCGTACGATACGTACGATACCAATAACATACGAGAATGTATGCCTCTCGGTTATCTGGTCACAGCGAAACTTTTGAATCATGGCGAGCCAGCGAACTAACGATATTTTGTTTTTGCACCCAATTGCATTTTATAAGGAAATGCAATGTACGCACTGAATACGAAGATTCAATTCGATCTATAAAGTTAATAAAGAGAAAAACGGATTAATTCGTTTTTAGGGATGTCGACGTATCGTTAATTGTTCCGTTTTGGAAAAATTGTTTTTTTTTTCGTTCAAAATTTTATTTTATCAGGGTTCTCAATGCCGATCGAAAAAAATGTTCGCAATAGTGAAACTTGACTGTGCGCCATGGACTAAAAAACGAAGCTCCAATAAAAAGTTTCACCGGTACGGAAACTATTTCAGTATTTAGTTTTTTTTTGTTCCTACTGACCACCACCGCGATGTATTTTATCGTGTTGCACACGCACGAGGTTCCTCTATTTGACGTTTTTTCGCATAGTGGCGCGTGGTTAGCCCATTTCACTTCGTGAACTGTAAAATGTGTGCATTTGAATTTGTATACATTGTTCTCACAAAGGAATACAATTTCGCGAGTGTTTTTTTCCCACAGCCGAGTATTTCTCGCTCGACACGCTTTTTTATTCTCTTATTCGCGAACGTATGGAATTCCCTGTTCGCGTCGTTGCTTATCTAGGTGCACGCGCGATTAGTGAACGGATAAACCAAAAAAGGACAGAAGAATTGCGAGACGACGATAAAACGATGACAGCCAGTTCGTTCGAGACTCCGGCATGGTATGTAACGATCAAGGTCACAGGATTCTAATTAATCACAAGTAATGGTTCAAAGAGATAAAAAAACATTTCGCATAGCGAACGTTGTCTCGGAAAAAACCATAAAAACTTTTGTATCATCGGGACGAGTAACGAAAAAATTCGCTCCACATAAAATTTTCGACGAGCCAAACGAAACGTTTGATCGATTTCAAGGTTAAAATTCTCACTCCCCTGAACCGACGACCAGCTGTTAGTGTTTTTTTCGCGCGATTTTATGCTTTTTTCATTGGCATTGGTCAACAGAAAAGAAAAATGCTAGTGGCAAGTACCTACTCGATGTCGAGGAAGCGGGCGAAGGAGTGAAAACAAAAAAGATTGAAAGAAAGTGGAAAGAAGTGTATCCTGAGTGCGTGGATAAGGCGTGAGCCTCGGCGCCTTGGTTCGTGTTTTGCTTGCACTTCTCGTCCTGCCACTAAAATATTCATTGTCTTGGAAAATGGGTGTTTGTTAGACTCGTTGATGTTGAATGGGAGAACTGTGCGGGGTCTCTCCACAAAAACACTATGGCGATCGCGTCCTTCCCGCCCTTTTCCCTGCTCCCTCTATAACGTTTATAAAGCCTCTCCATGCGCGTATGTGTGTGTATCGTTGATACATTTTCGAGAGTTTGAATACGAGAGGTCTGGGACGCGAGTGTTAGACGTTAAAAGTAACGCTTACCCACAGAAAGGCACCCTGGAGCTCTGTCACGTGGCCTTACGTGTGAGCTGCTCCATTATATCCCAAGGCACGATTCTCGTGGCCAACAGTCTCGCTCTCTTTCTCTCGGTTCTTTCTCTCTCGTACGTCCTCAACACTTTCGCTTGGAGTTTCACCCTCCCACGCCTTTGAGGATCGGCAACTCGGTAGCCCTCTATAGGGACGCAGTGAGAAGCAACGTTCCCGCGTTAGAACCGTCGAGAGTTGTACAAACTTTGCGAAATTCAATATCTATTTCCTTTTCTCTTCGTTCTTGCTTTTGCTACGTTACTGTTTTTTTTTTTTTTANTTCCCGCGTTAGAACCGTCGAGAGTTGTACAAACTTTGCGAAATTCAATATCTATTTCCTTTTCTCTTCGTTCTTGCTTTTGCTACGTTACTGTTTTTTTTTTATTGGAAAACTGGTGCTTGAATTTTATCGATACTTTACTCCAATCACTCGGATACGTTTGCGACGTGATACATCGCTTTTTTCTCTCCATTCTGGCAGCTATTAACGAGCCAATGGCCATTGAGATATTCGATATTTTTCGAGAAATTACGAAAGATTGATTTACAGTTTTTTTAATCAAATTTTTTGTTTCTGTAAAATGAATAAAGTCGATTGGCTTCTGGTTTTTCTTTTGATTGTAAAAAATGGAGAATTGCGATCGTATCGAATTTTTTCATCTTCAAAATTTTTCTCAAAAATATTTGAATTCGTCGAATTAAAAATCGCGCGTGTCTTTGTATTTAAAAAAAAAAAAAGAAATAATCGAGGCGGTTTGGTGTCGAGCGGTCCATTGAACTGACAGACGCTTTGACGACAAAACGACGCTTTTCCAACGCCTGACATCGTTCTCCTTTTTTTTTCTTTCTCTCGTTCTCTTTCCATCACGATGTAACAATTTTTTAAGCTGCGCAAAAAAAAGTACCTTTCGCCTCGTTAGCACGCTCTTTTATTCCGTTTCACTGTCGTTCACCGTGAAACCTCGGGATCTGTAATCGCGTGTCTCGCGGCAAGTATACGAGCGATGAGCGATACAAACGACGGATTTTCGAGGGATGCGACGAGAGAAATGCACGTAAACACAGTCGACGAAAATTATGAGATTCTTTGCTTCTTCTTGGGTCCTTTAAACATTTCGACTTGCTCGCCTTAACGTCTCTGCCAAAATGTATCGAAAGTATTCTCTTGAAGGACGTTGTATGAAAAATGTTCTATCAATGGAATTAAGAAGTTCCACCATGTAAAAGTCGAGATATTTATTTACAAAAATCACAATTTTCAGTAGTTCCCCATAAGAGCGTGTGTTAAAAGTTGCAATTTTCAACATTAAATATTTCGATTTCTATAAATGGTGAAGCCTCTTAAGGTGATGGAGCAGTTCACCTCGAATTTTCGAAATGAAAATTCTCCGTCGTCGTTTGACTAATCAGAAAAAGCCTCTGTCAGCGGACGCGGGACGATAGCAAAAATCCGCTGACATGGGCTTTTTTTTATTGGTGAAACCGTATCGAAAATATTCAATTTCGAAAATTCCAGCTATCTGCAGCTGT
This sequence comes from Hyposoter didymator, assembly GCA_037952995.1. Taxonomy (NCBI): domain Eukaryota; kingdom Metazoa; phylum Arthropoda; class Insecta; order Hymenoptera; family Ichneumonidae; genus Hyposoter; species Hyposoter didymator. Next base: position 2,954,159 of record JBAJMU010000009.1, read on the forward strand.
CTCTCTCGCACTCACATGGGCGAGAAAGCGACTGCTCCATCACCTTAAGACTTTGCACACACTTTTATGCAACATCGAAGAATCTTTATTCAGTGTTTCAAAAAAATGGGTCGTAACATTTTTTCGAAATTTTGTTTGTTATATAAAAAATACACATTGCCTCGGACAATCTTAAATTTGGAGAGTGTTGTTCTTTAGTCGATTTGCAACAACTTTTTCGAATGAACTTAGGCTCGCAAACCATTTTGTATAAAAAAAAAAAACGAAAAAAAAAATTGAGCTTTGATCGTCGCCAATTTTTGTTTTAACCGTTCAAGTGCATACTGGGTCATTGTGACCCCAAAATATTTCTGTCCCCAATTATTTGGCATTTGGTAGCGATGTATTTTTTGGCATTTAATGTTCGTTTTCGTCAAAAATTTACTACAAAAAACGTCTCGATAAAGAATTTAAAAAAAAAATGCATATTTACCGTAATACAACGATTCGAAAAACGCCTTGGGTCAGATTGACCCAAGATGCACTCATAGGAGCTGTGCACCCGCAGGGTTAAATAAAACTTCTCAACTCTCGATATTTTCCCAATCCAACATCGAAGTATTGAGGGAAATCCGCTCAATTAATCGCGAAAGTTCATTCGCGAGCATGGCAAAAAAATGTTTATCGATCCCGCGTTAATAAATAAAATCGAGCAACCGTGGCTGGGCGCCCCTCAAAACTGTCGATGGGGCTGTAAATTCAGGAAAAATTGGGAATGTATCGGACGCAAACGTGGCTGGAACCGTGCGTAAACTTTTATCTGCCGGCCAATTTTGTATATCGGAGGAGGGCGATATAGAGGAACGGAGAAATGGGTTGTTAAAGCCTGCTTGTTGAAGCGCGGGGCCTGGTGATTTCGAGAGGGATGTATACGAAATTGACTATCGCATGGGTAATGGTTCCGATAACTGATGTGCCGTATAACCAGGCGCCGCCAATGGCGAAATCGCTTGGTCGTTGCTGGCCATGAAGGTCGTTCGCAGGTGGAAATTCCAAAAGAGCGGAAGGGTGTTTATGGCAAAAATATTTGAATATTCCTCGCCGCCCTTGGCAGTAAATCTCGGAGCGTTTCGATTGTCACCTTTCGATGAGTCTGATAAATAATCTGCGCGGCTAATTAAGAACCGTTCTCGGCGTTTTGCCACACGCTTCAAGGTCATGGGAAACAGCATGAGTTTCTGCATGTCTTTGGGGAAGAAAGATTTCCGTAGAAATGAAAAAACAAAGAGCACGGAATGACGGGGCTCCCTATTCCCTGAGCAAACCTACTCGGAGTAATGCTCGACGTTGCTTTCCAAATGGAATAATCAGTGACACGAGTCAGCGGTGAGATAGAGAGGCAGGGCCATTGAATAAGTGTAGAATACGTTGAGTACACACACGACCTGTGTTTCTGTCGCTTGGCGTCACAACGTGCACGACGAACTCTCGGGAACGGGCCTCCCTCGAATCCCCTTCCAAAGGGTCGCGCTCTAGAGGGCTTCAGACCTTTCTCGTCCCTTGCCCCGGACCCTTCGCCTCCCTGTTCCGTTGTGGCTTCTGCAGTTGCGGTGATGAATAATCACCGAGGCACCCGTGCTAAGTTGCAAGGTTAACAATCGTCAGGGTGGAGATAGATAGAGAGAGAGAGAGAGAGAGAGCGAGGGAGAGAGGAAGGGTGATGCGTTACCTTGAGGCATTATCGCGAATGCCTCGGAACACATCGTCTTTATGGATTTTCTCGAAAAATGGTACAGCAGCAGACTTCCGGATTTGTTGCTCGATAGACTTCCTTAACACTTGTTCTGTAAACCTGGGTCATTCGTGTCCGGAAAAATACATCGCCGGATCGCTCCATTTATTGGATGAACAAAATGAATTTTCCTACAATTTTATAATTAAAATTATAAATATAAAAAATACAATAAAAATAAAGTAGAAACGAGAAGACAAAGTGTTTGTAAATAATCGAAACGATGATGAAATTCAATCAAATTTCAAACGACATCGATAACATGATTTTTCCTCGCATCATACCAACGGATCGTATCAATGGTACTAAATATTTACGAAATCCAACCACGACGCGAAGCTGTCATCGATAATACGACGTCCAAGCGGCAATGTGTTCCACTATGAACACGCGGGGAGCATCAGCGCAAAATATATTTCTCGCTGTCGCGGGGCTGAGTGACATCAGGCTTGCGGGTAAAACCGAGAGCGAGATGGAGAGGAAAAGAAAGAGTTGTGGCAGAGAGAACCGTGGGTGTGGGTGTGACCTGAATCCCCATGAGAGCACAGGAACGAACATCCCTCTCGAGGATTACGTGTGTGTGTGTGTATTTATAGATATCTGTACATACATGTTTGGTCGGTGTGTGTCGGGGATTCCCGGCTCCAGAAATGAATACGACAGAAAAGAAAGAGTGAGACCCTTGACGTGCGTCTGTCAATGAAGCAGCGTTCGTTCCTGGTTGTCGTTGTCTTACGCGGCCGGAAAGAATGAAATTGTGAAATTTTTGATTCTTCGATTTTTTTCTCGGTTTTTCGGACTAAGAATTCTCTTCGGGGCGTTTAGGGCCATTGAGAATGTTTAGATTTCAATTTTTACTTACGATCTTTTTTCGTCCAGCTTTCCACATTTGTTGGTGCACTCCTCGAAGTTTCCGGAGGCTTATTTACTCAATTGGCTGGGTTAATTCGAGCTTGAGGAGTGATAGATTCGAACGGGTTGAAAGTTTAAAAAAGCGGTAAATTGCGAAGGTTCCGGAGGGATTCTGATAATCGGATCATCAGCCAGACCGTTCTGCCTCCGTTTGCTATTTCCAATATTCGCTTTGCGAGTAGAATCCTCGTTCCGTATGAGCTCGCGTCTAGGTGTTGACGGGGAAAGACTCGGGGATTGAGAAACAGGCAGCAGCGAGGGTTTAGTCTCGCGCTCGCTTCTTGTATATGATGCATGGGTGGTGGGGGAGATGAGGAGGAGAACAGGAGAGTTAAGCGAGAGATTCATGGGAAGAGCAGCAGGGCTTTTCCCTCTCGCGCGAGGAAACACTCCTCGTTGACGCGCGGGATGCTTGTCGAGTCTTGTCGTCGTAGTTGTCGCGACTGTGTCGTTGTGGATGAGCCACCCGAAACCCAACCTGGAACGACCAGCAGCAGCGATGATCCTGTCTGCGATAATGAGACTCGTGCAACGGCAAACGAGTCGAGAGTTCATTTTCCTCCACTTTCCCTCTTTTCCTGCTTCCTTTGTCTTCCTGTTCCTCATTCTTACACGCTAAATTTAACACAACGGGCCAAGCAAACCGATGGGGAGCAGCAGCATCCACTTGGGGTCTTTCATGCTTGCTGATCATCATTGCTACTGTTTCCCAGAGATTTCAATCGCAATTTGCAGGAGCTTTGAGAATTCTTCGCCATAGACTTCGCCTCACTCGATCAACAAGCCTCACGTTTCTCCCGCGTAACTTCTTCAACTACTTTATCGTCCCACTTTCCATGTCGCGAAATAAAAGCCACTCGACATGCATACCGCGAGTGTAACTCGCGGAGGATGCAGCGAAAATAAAGGGGCAGGCAGTCGCTTTTTTTCATTTCCGGATAATCGATGTCCATTATCGGAGTTATGTGTCCATGTCCTAGGGCTAGCCACATTCGCAATATATAGGCTACCGCCTATGTACGGATAACCGAATGCATTATGTACGAATAAATGGGGCATATCGTTCAACGTATAACCTGAACGTTTATGTTCATATACATCCAAGTGTACAGGCCGATTTAAAAGTCATGCTTGTTCCAACATCGCCATCCCTCTTGAAATTCCATGAGGCATCGGTATAGTGAGATTTATTCCAAAAATTGTACAAAGAAAAACAAAATTTTGGAATAGAATCGAAAAATAATTTGGAATCTTGAGAAATTTTCATATTGAATCAATTTCAAGGTCATCCCCTCTTGACTCTAGGCGTTGATGCTAAAGAATCTGGGACTCTTGGTCCATCTCTCATATCCCGACTATCTGCAATAGAAGTTTCGCTTCGACTCATGAATCCGACGTCTCGTTAAGGAGCTCGGATAACCAAATCAAAATAATCAGAATTTGATAAAATTTGGTGATAACATTCTTTGGCATCAAGTATAGAAACACTATTTTTTTCCAAATTTTCTGCCACATGGTTATCGAATACTTGAGAGTTACATCGAACTTCTTATGCACGAGAGGTATACCTGGTACATATGTAAACTCTATGATTATACACGTGAACTTTAGTATTCAATGACTCGAGTGCTACGTGGAGGAAAAATCTAAAAAATTTTATTAAATTCTTATCTTTTAAAATGTTTTCATGTTTTTAACATGGGTTCGCATTGCGACATTGTATCGTCGTGATCCAACCTCCTTAAAGGCTCGTCGCACGCGAATTAACGTGAACGGAGATTTTTCTCTTACAAATTCCGAAATCTATGGCCTCCAGCAGCCGCGTCCGTCGTGAGCTTCTGGAACGATCTGTATTTACGTGTGTTTGTGTGTAACCGTGAACCGTTGGGCTGATCGGAGCAGGCTGTGGGTGGAAGCGCATCAAAAACGTAGTCTCTCGAGTATCCAATCAAGTGTCCGGCTACCGGTCGAATCAGTATACGACCAGGCGGAACGGACAGCAGTGTTCTTCCGCCAAAGCTTGTATATGTGTATATCCACAAAATGGAGGTTTCTGTCGTTTCTGTTGCTGTGTTCTGCTCGTCCTGGGTCTGCGGTGTGTGGCTTTGCGGAACGGGTTATTGAACACCATCACTGGATGTTCGGGAAAAGGAGTTTTGGAAAAAGATCGAACGTCAGATGCGGAGAGACTGCGATACGCGAGGGACACGGGCGAGTTCGTTGCAACTGCAATTTCTCGTGCAATCATGATAAAGAAACGAAGCCAATTTCTAACTCGCGAAAATTATTATTCTCAAGGTTAATCGGAACTTGAATTCTCGATACAAATGACCTTGGCACGGACCCAGAGACTCGATAACGCACGAGCGATTCTCCATTTTTTCCCCCGCAGCCATAAAAGTTTGCTTCATTCGTTTTCTTCCTTTTTGAACTTTCATACAAAACGAGAGTCACGTAGAGACGAACTATATTCACGCGGAGCCCAAGACGAGAGGATGGAAAAAAAGGGAAAGAGCTCCGAGGTCTCCGAATACTCGAGGAAAACTCAAAATCCTCCTCTCGCTGGAGAAGTAATTTCCGCCATTTCTTCCTTCGCCTATATCTATGCACGTGCGTTTCGACACTTTTCGTTGCATGTGTTTGTGTGACCTCTTTGCCTTTTCTATATCATTGTGGCCGTTGAGATGTGAAAAAAGAGGCAGAGAATGACTCCAAGTTTATCTCAAAGTGGCACAAAGCGCGAGGAGCCCGAAAGCTCCGCCGCTTATTTCATATAACTCTCCTCCCCTGTTCCCCCTCCGCAACTCGTCTCCATCCACGTAAAACGGAGTTCATAAACTCTGGGCCACTTTGCAATCGAGCTAAACTTGTATTTCCAGTGTGCCTCCAACTTTTCATCCCTTATTCCCTTTTTTTTTTTAACTTTTTCTCTTCATCTGTTTACGTCGATCTCGATATCGTTGGGGAAGCTCGGCGAAGGTCAAATCCTCAAGGCCCAGAATGACATATTAACCAACTCGACCCCGCGAACATTGATATTAACATTTTTTCAATAAACTAGTCAACATTTTTGTAAAAAAGCTCCCTCGCGACTCGCCCCAGCTTCCTTTTTTTCCACGTTCCGTTTCGTTCATCTTATCGTTTGGTTTTCAAAGCGCAGATGAACGAATCCTCCTAATGGATACGCGCGATAACAGTTTTTTCTTTATCGTTAAGTAAGGAAAATGGGTGCGAAGCGGACGATCGTATTGTGAAAGACTCTCGAGTCTGTTCACGCTCCCGTTCTCTGGCTCTCTATTTGTTTATGGAAACGGAGACCTGGGTATTCCGTTGTCAAGCTCTGCCGAAGGGTACAGCGGGTGCTGCGGCTGCTATACGAGGCAGCAGTGGGGCAACTGGCTTGAAATCGCGAACGAGACCGGCGAGAGCACTGACGCCAGGATGCAGACGGAGAAAAGAGAAAGAGGCAGAGAGAGAGAGAGAAGAAGTTGAAATCGAATGGTCCTGATAACAGGTGGCCATTAGTGATAACAACTTCGGGGTATACGACAAGCCAGAGACAAAGATAGAGAGCAGCCTCTGTGTGCTATGCTCCTGATTCTTGTTTTCTCTCACACCGAACCTCAATTTATACCTATCTCTCGCTCCTTCTCACTAAATCGTGCAACGATCTGTCCACGACAGCGAGAGACTGCATGTGGCTGCTGGCCGTGTTTATATGCAAGCCCCAGCGAAGAGACTTCTCGTGCGAAATAAACTTCTCTCTCGGCGTTGTCCCATCCATTCGTATCCTCCGACTCGTTATATCGACCGCCGCATTGTTCCGCCATGGGCTCCAAAAATATTGCCAATTTTTCTGTGCTTCACAATCCCTTTAATTCTCTGCAAAAAGCAATCTGCTTTTTCCCCATTTTTCACTCCCTCCGCGAAAAAATAATCGGACCTGCTCCTCTTTTGTCTTATTCTTTTCTTTATCTCTCTGCACTTTGTGTTTCTCTCTCAACGTCACCAAACTTTTATTTTCTCTCAATCGAGAGAAATTCTCTTTGGAACTTTCCAGATAATCAGACTCTAAACTTTGTTACGTTTCAACGTTCCGAACAGATGCTTCTCCATAGTTTCTTCTCTCTTGATCGAAAGCACACGATTATTTCATTCTCACGAATTTCGATCGGATCATCTGGATGACGAGAATTTTATTTTTTACAAAATTCGGACTTTCTGCATAATCTCTGCGATTTTTTTTTCATTTAGAAATTGCTTGCAAAATTTGTATTTATTTTTTATTGAGTTTTGGAGATTCCAAAGGAAAATGATAAATTGGTCAGGAAGGCGAAGACTGTCGCGCGAGTATATCGGACTAAAAATGAGCCCGAGGCTTTCTGACACGGTGTATTTATTTATATCCGTAAAATGTTGAGGAAGAAAACGGAGGGGGACGTGGAAAAACTCGCAAAGTAAGCCTAAGTGTTCCCGTGGGAGGGTGAAAAGTCTTGGCGCGTGCGGGATTCTTTTTCTCCTGCCGTCATCGTATAATCCAACTCGTCGACGAGTTTGCCTTGACTGCCGCAACGGGACTCTTTTTTTCCAGCTGATTTTTTTTTCCTTCTTCGGATTTTCTCAGCAGGCCCTTAACGCTCCCTCGTCATTCGTTTTTTCTCTGGCTCGCCGCGACCTGATCTTCTATTTCTTCACTCTGCTTTTTCCCTCCTTTTCAGCTAATATTTCTAACGCGGCGACGCACTAAAGTTTGGATCCCTACTGTCCAAGTTTTCGCATCGAATAATTTTCATAAAGCTCCGCGAATTATTTGGCCATTTATTTCGTATATTTTTCCATTACGTACTCGCGACTTTTTTTCTCCACCGTTCATTATATTTTTCCCAGAAATGACAATGACGTACTCCGCACGATTCAAATCTATTTACTTTGTTTTATATGCAGCGTTGAATTTTCCACCTGCACGCATTCCACAAATTACAATCGCGACGATACATTCGTTCTCGTGCTCCGCATCGTCAATTTGTGTGTCTCTCGTTATTGCAATTACCATCTCTCTCCCTCCCTCTCTCTTTTCTTCTCCCGCCACTCATTCGCGATTGCGAGGTTCCGTTCGAACTAATTTGCTCGCTGTAACCTTTTAACCGTTAACCACGCGATCGAGTCACAATTTCCAATCCTTAAGAAAATCTCCTCCAATTCCTACAGAACCAACGTCCTGGAGCGAGTGTTTTTTTTCTCGATTCTTGAGATACTAACGCGTCAGTGAGTCCCAAAGAAAATGTCACCGTGGATAGGTTTCGTAATCGGCTTTGCAGCAAAGTGTTTTAATCCACAGAAGGGATGAGGGTGAAAGAAACAGAGAGCATCGCCTCTCTTTTGCTCCCTTTCCCTTTCTCCATGAGACCCAACATCGTTCCCCAACGTTCAACATCGCGAGTCGAGGTCAATCCAATTAACCTCGGCTGACTGGGCTCGAAACGTCTATTAATACGCGTGATATGTAATTATCATAGAGCAAAGAGCTCACCCTGATCGCGGTGCTGTATGTGCCAAGAAGCATTTTTTCACACACACGTGATCCTCCCTTTTCTCTGGTCTCTCGGCCCATTTTCATTTTTACTTTTTGCCATATAAATGGACGAGCTTGTTTATCAAATTTTCTGCTCAATTCGCCAGTCCATCGATTATCCATGACAGAGAAAATCTCGAGCCACTCGATATATCGAGCCAAAGGTCGCGCGCCGTCCACCGTGTGTTCTCATTACGAGAGAACGATTCCGAAATATCTCTCGGAAGTTTGGTACCTTTTTGAAATATTCTCACGATGTCTCTTCTGCTTCCGTATTACTGGCCATACCTAGAGCGAAGAGCTCATTATGAACCGGCCAAGCATTAAATAGTTATGCAACATTCCTCATCCACTTCTAAGGAGCAATTGGAATTTTTCAGGTATGGCAATTTCTGGCTCGAACAATCCACCTGAATGGAATGTCGAACGAGCAAAAGCCTTCCTTCATTCTTCGCTCGCTCTCTTCCTCGCTTTGTGTGTGTCTCTCTCTTGATCTGCGATCCTCGCTGGATCTCTCTTTCCCTTCTAGTCTCTGTATTGCATCGAGAACATTGCTCGAACTTTCCATTGAGAGGAGATCCTCGTTGTCAAATAATTCCCCGGTGCACCAATTATAATTAATTGCAATATGTGCTCAGCGCGTGTCGCTTACCCGGAGATTCTTCTGGCACGAGATCCTCTTACCCGCAGGGTTTTCAAGGTCGGAGCCAAATTGCACAAAAGAATTAGCAGCTTGAATTTGAAATAAAAAGCTCGATTTATTTATTCCTCAAAAAATGGTCGCGATCGAATTTTTCTTGGTAAACTGCGCATGTCGACTCAATATTCATTCTTTTTCCTCTTTCAAGCTCACACGTTGTTTCACATTAATGTGATGTAGTGCTGAGGGTGGCTTTTGTAAATGCCATAGCTTACGTACGACGAGAATATAACAAGAAGGTTTTCCCTTGCCGAAGTTGAACCTTCCGCAAACTTTGCTGCTAAACGAATGGCGCAGACCCGCTGCTCCCAGTTCGACCCAGCTCGACTCTAAGCTTTGCGCCCAGCTTTTCGACTTTACTCACTCGTTCCTTCGCTCTCTTCTTAATGTGCTTTTCTCGCTTTTGCTCTATGCGTCCGCACAGTCCGTTATATATACATACCTAATAATACAGACTGTTAATAACAATTAAACCACGTTGCGCACTTTGCCTCCTTTTCCCTCTCTCTCTCTCTCTCTCTCTCTCTCGCTTTTCCTTTTTCCACCGTTCCCCATTTACTTTCATTCTCTCGACTCCGCGTCACCTTGGCAACTCTTGCCAAGCTTAATAACCTTGTTAATTACAAATTTACTTAGGTCTCTCAGTCTCGTATTCAAATTTGCGAGCAAACGCGTATACACACATCGAATCCATATTTAATGTAAATAATTCATTATTTAATAGACCCTCGTTAACGTCAATTAAGCCTCAACACCAACCAGCACTCTGATCGAGTTATCGCGCTTCATTTAAATTTAACAACATTTAGCTTTTGTTATTTTTATCTAAAATTCGTTCTACATTCGCAAATCCACAGAAAATAAAGTTTTGTCGAAAAAAATGGATATTTCCTTCGCGATATGTTCGACTGAACGTTATTTTTTAACAATCCCAAAAATTGTGTCATTGCAGCAAGAAATATTCTAGAAAGTCTCATCGGAATTAAATTTTTCGTCGTTCCAAGCGTAAATTTCGCTGACGATTCCGTTAGAAATAAAATTTACTGCCGAAATAACGAAAATTTTGTAATTATTCAAAAATATTTAGTTTATCGTGTTCAACAAAATATCGACGATTTTTAAATAAATTTCATTTTCAGTGTCAAGATTCATGGAACTATCGAATTTGCTTAGTTTGGGACAGAGTTTGATTTAACGATTTTGCCTCGTACTGATATCCTGGCCAATCGGAAAAAGTCATTGGCGAGTGCACAATTATATGCAATTTTGGAGATTCATCGTGATCGCTATTCCGTACAGTTATACCATCGTTATGAATGTATCGCGCAGAATATGGGCTCTAAATAGCTGCGGGTTCGTTAAGCCACTCCCGGTTTAATCTCCGGCCTTACGAGCCCACTTGGAAACTTCATTCTCGCTTTCTAAGAGCCAAGTCGTCAAAGACCCGAGTTTCTCAGACCCTCAGAAAATCTAGTGGTTAACAGTGCCGCACGAACATCCATAGACATAGCGCATGATGAAAAGTTCATTTTGCTTGGCCACGTGGGTATATTTATGTGTATGAAATAAAATTCACTGTTAGCAACAAATTTTGTGGGTGAAACTTGATCGCGAAGCAGGAAACATTAAAAATAATGTTTCTACTCTCCGCGTCACCGCATCGTGTGTTTTGTACATTTTTTTATTTAAAGCTTTACAGCTAGAACGCCACGAACACTTTGGGAATTCTGTAGGTTCTAACGTGCTGGAGAATATTATCGCGTCAATAAGAATTTTTTCCATTTTGGCACAATTCGTGAGCGCACGAGATTATTTTCTATGAGATTCACTTGTGGCGCCTTTCGCACTGAAGAAATAGCTCGTGAGAGAAAGAGAAAAAGTACCAGAGGTCTTGGTCCTGCTGTGCGAGAGGAAAACTTCTCCTTGAGTCGATTATCCCCTCTCTCTCTCTCTCTCTCGCTCTCGCTCCCCGTTTCTTGCCTCGATTCTTTCTTCTCTTTCTTGCACATTCTTTGGCCGAGACCCGCGTGGATTCTGCTCTCCTCAGGGAGTCAACAGGTCTATGTACCCGCGCACAGGATCCAAGGATCAAAAAAGTGAAAAAGTCTGGACGAGACGAACGTGAAATTGTTCGTTCTGTCGGAACGATCGATCTATTGAAACTTTGTGTCTTTTTTTAATTTTTACCGTTTTCTCCGCGTACACGAGTTTTGAAATCTTAAAAATTCTGCCTCAAAAGTCTCGAGGAATCGACGATATGATGAAAAGATCGATGTGAACGTCGCTGCTTTCACAAACCCACGATTTTTGCATTTTTCAGCTTCTGTTTGTTTTCGAATCTCCGATCAATCACCGACTCGCATGCATGTAATCCTCGATCTTTGTTTTTCCATTCTCAACTCTCAACTCATCCGCATATGTATTGTGATTGGTGGATCGCTGGGCGATATTCGTTTCTTTCTCTTTCTCTGCGCGTTTATTCCCTCGGTCGCTGTTCCGCGTGTCTCTGGGGATGTTTCTTTTTTATCCGCTATTCGTTTTCTTCCCTTCCAGACAATCGGTACAGCATTTTCTCTGATGTCGTAACCCCCTCCCTCCTCGCTCTTTATTCTTCCGGGGAGTTTCTTTGGAGAAGCCAGACTCGCGGTAATTGTACAGTCGTTATACTTGCCGACGAGACATCTTTTCTCCTTTTCTCCTTTTCTGTTCTGATCGCGCGCGCGATGACTTTGTGCGCGAATGCCAACGGAGAAGATGGGCGACTCTCCTGTGAATTTTTATGCTAAAATCGATAATCGAGAATGCGGAAGAGCAGGAAGAGAGAAAAAAGCGAGAGGAGAGAATGAGTGCGGAGATACACAGAGACAAAACGTCGTCTCGACGTCGAACCCTTCAACCTCCTCCTGCACACGCTGCCTTCCCTTTTCGCGAGGTGAAATTAATTTGCATCCACTTTACCCGCGGGGAGTCGCGCGGAGAGTATCGAATCCCAACACACAACTCTGCATGCATTTCTCTGTCAATTTAGATTTTGTTTGCGTGTTTCTTTGAGTTTTCATCGAGCGTGCCAAAGTATAAACATTTTATTTTTCTCCCATCTCCGTGTTTCGTATAAGTTGATAAAAATGTTGTTTCCGTTTTGGGATTCAGTGACTTGGTGGCATGGAAATCATCACGGAGAGAAATTTATATAAAAAATTACTATGCCAGTTCTCTGGTGACGTATCGTTCCTCTGAGAAATTTTATAGCAAAAACATAGTAATTTTTCATCTGAAATTGGACGAAATGTCAAATTTCCGCTATATTTCCGATAGAATTTGAATAAAAATTACTATGTTTTTGCTAAAATTTCTCAGAGTGACGATATGTCACCAGGGAACTGGCATAGTGATTTTTTATATAAATTTCTATCCGTGCACGTCAATTGTCGTCGCATTTATATAATTTATCAATTTCTTGTGTAATTAGATGGGAAGGCGAATGATTTTTTTGGACACCCATTTGCACGCGGTTTTTAAAGCGAATCCGAAAGATTGAGGAATTTGAAAGAAAAAAGAAAGAGCCAAGGTTTGGTCGCCGTGTGCTGTGACGCGCGAGCGCTTCACCCCTTGACACCCTTTTTTCGCTCACTTCGCGCGCGAGAGAGATTCGCCGTCGCAAGAGAAAGAAAGAGGCGAAGAGAGAGAGAGGAAGCGCGGGTAAAAATGAGAGCCGCGAAGCTGCGTGGCTGGCTTGTACGCGGAGAGACGCGAGGCATATCGCGAAATATACAAGAATTATGGTGGGAGAGGAAAAGCGAGCTCGAAAGGGTGGAAATAGAGGGAGAGAGGATAGGAGGAGGTGCAAAAAGGCTGGAAGAGTGAAAAGGGCCGCTGTACGCGCTTCGGCAATGCTACGTGACGTGCGTCAGCTTCTGCGGGGGTGAATTTCGGCACAAACGAAAGAGAGAAGGATAAAGTGTCAGGGAAAACGAAAGGACAGAGGGAGAGAGAACGAGGGCAAGAGAGAGAGAGAGAGAGAGAGAGAGAGAAATGCAGGAAACAGGGGGTTGAAAGGGGTAAAGCAGAGAGCGAGTAAGGGAATACGAGATGGATGGAGGAGAAAATCCACCCCCGCTTCGTTCAGTCTCTCGCAAGAGAGGTGGGGGTTAGAATTTCGCGCGTGCTCGGCTCTACTCTCCACGAGCAACGGATGCTGAGGGATGCTGTGGACCGCTTCCTCTCTTAGGTGTTAGTTCTCCGCGCGATTTCCACGGAGCAGGTGTCACACGAGACCCAGAGAAAAGGGTGCAAAAGGAAATAGAGAACGAAAGAGCGAGAGCGAGAGAGAAAGAGAAAGAAAGAACAAACGGGAGAGAAAAACGTACGAACGAGGGTGAGAAAGAAAGATAAAAAGTTGACAGACACTTTGAGTTTTGTGCTGAATGTCTCTCACCGAGATGCGTTTACAAGTGCCGCACTTTAATGCACCTTAATGTTCTAATCTAAATCGGCGAGTGTCTAAACTTTCGTTCCCGTTTTCCTAAATAAAAAATTAATCTCTCTATTTTGTTATTATCTCCTCTATGATTTTTCTCGCAACGACGACTTGTGAATTTTCATTTTTTATTCTTTCGTCCGTTCCCTCGTTTCAATAAGTTCGACGTTATGGTTTTCCCTCGTTATTGTTGTTGTTGATTCACGTCGTTGAGAATTGCCAGCATCTCGTGCATACAATCGATCATTCTACCAGCGAAACCGAAGCTCTAGGAATTCAAATATTTAACATCCATCGAGGACAGACACTGGCTGCACGTGACGAAGATATCGCCGATCGACCGTGAACATGCGATTCGGAATATTCAGGCTCCACAATCATGTATGTAAATTGCTGATGCTTTTCGTCCTTTCATTCCACTCCTCACAATTCCTTCGATTATCCAGTTAATAATTAATCGACTTATTTCAGGATTTTCAACTTTGTCGACGATTTTTACAAAATTTCTCTCAATTTCGATTTTTCCCTCATTTCGTCGCTTTCTCGATCGACAATTTTTTGAAAATTCAAATTCTCGAAAAATAATTTTCCTTATTTTTTCTTTTTACCCCAGCCGAGTCCATATTCATTCTCATGGACCATAATCAGTCATAATAATTAAAACGCACGCTTGGATTCTCCATCCGTACTCGATAAAAATACTTCTCGAGGGGGAAGAAAATTTAAGCTGTTTTTATTGCAAAGCTTTCACGCGCATATACATAAAAGAATGAGTGAACTGGTGCTGGGGAAAAAGCGTGATATCTCAGCTCTTTTTGCCGTTCCGCTATACGAGCCTCGAATATTGCATTATTCAAGATTTTTAATATCTTCCGTTTCACCGGCACGATTCAACGTTTTTTTTTCCCTTCTCCCCCCTCTTTTTCCTCTCATAGCGAGGACCACGCGTTTCTTTCTCACGCGATAGCAATTTCGCGCTTTTCGATTTTATATCGATGAACTAGTGCGGACTCAATATCACTTTTTCATTATTAAAATTTCTCGCAGTCATGCGTGGTTTGGAAAAATAAAATCAGAGAATTCATCCGAGCGATCCATCAGCAAATTTTTTTACTTTTCACCTTTTTCTCATTTTAATTTGATTTCTCGCATTTTTGAAGCTGACGCAGTCAAAGTTCGTTTGTACATATTTTTCGAACAAGCAAATACGATCCGCCTCGCTTCACTTTCTCCTTTGTTATTTTTCTATTGGCTCAATTGAAATTCTTTGGCTGCTCGACTTCATATCTTGCTATTTTTCCCATTTTACTTCGCAAAACCCACCCCGCCTCACATATTTCTACTGCCCGCGTTCGTGTATATTTTTATTTCGCGTTATTTTCATTCTTGTCTCTATGTGTTCCAAATTTTTTTCTTCTGTTTTTTATCTTTTTCATCGCACTTTTTCTCTCTCCCTCGCTCGTGCTCCGTCCTCCCACTTTTTCGTTCCGTTCTTTTACATTCGATGCTCTTTGGCGCCTCAGGCAAATCCATGCGAGTTTTTTCCCTGGATTTTAATCGCGCTACAACGAATGATGAGAAATAAAAACAGACGAAAAAGATATTCTACAATAACGGGTGTTCGCTTTGCTCACGCGAGCAGCACGGAATTTCTCTGCTCTTCATATACATACGTACACACCTTTTTGATAGATTAAAAAATTCATTTCGTAGGTGAACGTATACACAGCGAGAGTTTATCGTCTGAAAACGCCCGAAAAATCACTGATTAAAAAAAAAAATAGGAATTGACACCCACGGTCAATTTGACCCGGGGAATAATTCATGACCCTCTGATAGCGAAAACATAGAATTCAATTCTTGAAGAAGAAAAAAAAAATACCGAACATTTGGATTTTTACAAAAATGATCAATTTTACTCGAAAAATCATAATTTTTTGTATTTTTCATATAAAAAAATTTCAACAAACAATCACGCCGCTTTTTTCAAATTTAATGGAATAAATATTCTGTAGGGACTGTCGCAGGGCTGCATAATATTTATTGGAGCAGGGATCATTAGCTCCGAGAGATAAGTCCGGGTCTTAATGACTCAGGACGTCAGCGCACAGGATTAATCTTTACCATTGACCAAAGCGCGATCCTTTGACGTAATCAATATCGTTGATCCAAATAGCAGCAGCAGCAGGATTCTGAGTCCAATGACCTTCTCGATTACGCAACATGCGCATCTATATACGTTTCTCATTACGCAATCAATAATTGCATCAAATGCATTCGTTTCGTCCGCGCATTGAAAATAATTCGCATCAGTTACGCGAAACTCACTAATTACTCATTACTCTGTGCTGCTAATTGTAATTACGCTAATCAGCCCATTTACGGCTTGAATAATCAGTATGAAAAGTACGAACAACTGAGTACGTTGCATGAAAATTCCTGTGTGCGTTCTTCAGCTCCTGAGAGGTGCCTGTCAAAAATCCTATCGCGTTCGGACCCGATTTTCATTTAATTCGGTTCACTGGTCCGTTCCAAAATTTCCAACCATTTCACGTCCACATACACACCCGTGCGAGCGCCGCATATATAAGAGTATGTAGATGAGAGAAAGCGGAGTAATCCTGGTACGTGACGTGACCACCACCGCGCGTCAGTGGCACCAGCCGACACACACGTCACACTCGCGGTCGCCAAACCAGCCGCACCGTGGCTCCAAAGTCAGCCTTCCTCTAGCCCGTTCCAGCCCCCAGAGCCCTCCAGGGCTCGATGTTTCACGCGTGATGTCACGATCACCGCGTTTTATCCCCGCGAACCTATGAAAATTATATCAATCGTTTGTACAATACGTTCCGCAGCTTATTACACGCTCAAATTTTCGTGAATTACTTCGCGTGCGTAACTGAAAAAAATTTCATTCGCAGGGTCTGTTTTTTTTCCTGCCAATTATACGCGGTTGTCGTTTGCGAAATGACGTTCATTCGTCCGAGGAAAAATTTATCTTCCTCGTTGGCGTTGAATTCATCAAGAGCTTCATTGAAAAATCAAAAAAATTTTACGAAGCTAATTAACATTCGGCAGATTCTCTTTCCGGTGTGGCTCTGTGTGCAGATGAAATATTTCGTGGGATTTTTTACTTTCCACCCGATTCATTCTTTCTCATGAAAATTTGAAACTAAAATATTGAAAAAATTCTTTACTGTCGTTTGACTGATAGCGATTAATTCGCGTGCCAGCTTTTTCAACTTTAGACAAGAATCTGGCTGGATATTCAAGCTCTAAAAAAATGACGAATTTTTATTCCTCACGCATTGTACTTCAGAAGCATCCGGCGTTGAGGAATACCAGAGGGATTGTCATTGTTGCTGGAAAATTTGTTTCTCGGTGAAAAAAATGAATGCGGAGAGAAAAATAAAATATAAAACGTGGAAAATGAAGGCGAAAGGGAAAGCCCTTTGAGCTTCTGGATTTATTCGGATATAATATGAATTTTCAACACTGGATTGCACGCCAGTGAGTTTCGGTGAGAAAATTTTTGTGTTCGAGTGAGCGAGAGAGAAAGAGGAGCCAGGAACGAGCTCGAGTCTGAAGATGGAAAATCGTCGAGAGGTAATAGAGCAGTCGGTGACCCGTGAAAAGGGAGTTTTGTCCCTTTGAGCTTTTCCCCTTGAAAAACGGACCGTGAACACAGCCTCTGACTCGAGCTGTTGATTTAACTCCTTCCCACCCCCACCCTCTTCCTTATCTCTATCCCGCTTTCTTTATACGCCTCTCGCTTCCATTGCCCTCGCACATACGGAAAAAGACGTTTTCGCCGAGCCGTTTCGCGATTCTAAAATTCAACAAGATATACACACACACATATTGACTCTAGACAAGCAAAAATGTATACGTACAAATGCATTTATAGACATGCACGAAGAGAAAGGGTGTCATAGTATGAATTTCTTGTCGCAATCCCTCTTTCAGTTCTTTCAGCTTTCTGCTTTACTCTCCCCCCGCACAGCCTCGTCGCTCACTCCACCAGGCATCGCCCTGTACAAACAGACGTGTGTAAATGAAATAAGAACTCGTTTGCCGCCAGAGTCCAGACGCATTCAAATTGAATTTAAAATTGGCAGCGCCGCGCTGACTAAAATGAACAATTTTCAAGGGAATAATAATAATATTAATAATAATTATTATTTCTTGAGAGAGAGAGAGAGAATAAACGTTCCTTGGTATTGTCCGCGTGGGCATTCGTTGAAATTCTTTTCGTCTCGATGTGTTTTTTAGACTTTCCGATAATTTGAATGAATTGTTCAGGGAAATAATGAATCGTTGGAAGAAAAAATACCAAGTCTTTTGACATTTTGCACTGCTTTTCATTTTAATATTATTTATTTCCTAAGAGATGGAGAATCGTTGCTATCGTTCGAAATGCTCGTCTGAGAATTCAATTCCACGGATAAATCACGCGAAAGTGATTAACCTTCCTGTCTCCTTTTCCCATTGACGTACTCTGGACTTTGCTGTTTTTCTTCATTTTTGCTCTTTTTCTCATTTTTATTATTATTTCTTGACTGGGAAGAGGAGAGAGGCGCACCGCACCAGAAACACTTATAAAACTTTTTAACCTCCCCACGACAGACGGAACAATCCCGTCCGAGTCCTTTTCTCCTTTTCTCGCTCAAGCTCCGCTGAGGAATAAAAATAAGGCAAAAAGAACGGGGAAGGAAAAGCTGCACTGGCAAGAAGCAGACCCACGACTTTGCTGAGCAGCTTATTCTGATTTTACGTTCTTTAGCTGCTCAACCATGTTTCTTTCTTCGTGGTTTATTCTCACTCTTTTTTTTCTCCCATTCCTCCAGCTCCCATTTTTCCTCTCAACCCGTTGCTCTAATAGAGTCCTGCATAATATCCCGATAGACTCTGATCGATTTTAAGCTCCAATACTAAAAATTGTACGATCTTCAGAATTCAAAGATTCGCCGACAATAGAATCCTGCCTGCCAAGTGATTCGCAAGGATCGCAAGATTTAAGGGGACGTTGTATGGCGACGATCAAATCCAAATTTTTGTTTTCAGTTTTTTTCTTACATAGAAAATGGTTTGCGAGCCTAAGTTCATTCGAAAAAGTTGTTGCAAATTGACTAAAGAACAACACTCTCCAAATTCAACATTGTCCGAGGCAATCTGTATTTTTTATATAACAAACAAAATTTCGAAAAAATTTTATGACCCATTTTTTTGAAAAACTGGATAAAGATTCTTCGATGTTACATGAAAGTGCATGCAAAGTTTTAAGAAGCTTCACTACTCAGAAATCGCAATATTTCATGTTGAAAATTGAACATCTTTCAACACACGCGCGCTCTTATGGGAAACTACTGAAAATTGTGATTTTTCTAACTAAATATATTTCGACTTCTACATGGTGGGACCTCTTGAAATTGCGTGAGCTATTAGATATGACTATTTTCTTTGTGTGGTGAAAATCTGAAGGAATTCTATCGACAGGAAATTTAGCATACCACGTCCTCGATCGTACTAGCGCGAAATTTCGTTGATACAGTCTCGTCGGTTGAAATTTTTCGCAACCGCAACGTCGCTGGCTCGAAATTTCTTTTCAAAAGCGTGAAAGTTTTAATCAACGGTAGTTGGGGCAATTAATGAGAAGGTTGAACGAGAGAAGACTGCTGCAATGAATTTTCCAGTAGGGAAGCTTGTAAGACGTGCGAGTCCCGTTCGAATGAGGAGGTGAGATGGGATTCTAGAAAGCTTCTGGTTGTTCTTGATGGCACTGCTTCATGCTGTGTTATTCGGGTGGAGAGAGAAACGGAGAAATAGATGGAGAGGAAGAGAGAATGGAGATGGGTACATAGAATCTTCTTGGAGTCAGTGAAATTTCTGAAGGTCCAACCTCTCGTGGTGTCGTCTGCAAAGCTTACTTATATACACGTATATATGTTCATAAATGTAAAGGGTAAAGAGAGAGGTTTGAGAAAGTGGTGGTGGTTGTGAAACTCGAGAGAGAAGCTTCGCGTTGCGTTATAGGAGGTTATGTTGAGCCTTAGCCCAACCCTTAGCCGAGCTTTAGCCTAACTATAGAGTTTCCTCGTCGTCGGAACAAGAGACGTCGAGCCACTGTGCCGGGGATGGGGGTGCGATATTGACTAAATAATGCAAGAGGACCGCGCGCTCTACGTGCGGTGAAACGGAGGATCGAGAAAGACCG
Organism: Hyposoter didymator; assembly: GCA_037952995.1. Classification (NCBI taxonomy): domain Eukaryota; kingdom Metazoa; phylum Arthropoda; class Insecta; order Hymenoptera; family Ichneumonidae; genus Hyposoter; species Hyposoter didymator. Next base: position 2,973,805 of record JBAJMU010000009.1, read on the forward strand.
CGAGAAGACGGAGAAAGAGCCACGAAAATATACGAGCGTGTGGTTTCTGGGACGCTCAACAGAGAGAACCGAGAAACTAAAAGCGAGAATAATACAGATATATACGTAGATACACAGAGACCGTTCAAAAACAGATGAAATTAAAGCAGTTGGTCGGAATCTCTCTCTCCGCATCCAACTTTTCACCCTCAACCAATTTTTGCATATCGCAGCTTTAAAAACTTGTCAACGTAATTGAGCAGTTGCCCGCGCTCAATTACTGCTCCTGCGGCGAATTCCCATATTCTCAGGCTGCACTTTTTTTTTTTTTTTTCAAGATTTTTATTTCGATTTTTCTCAGTGATCACCCAACCAAGTACTGGCCTCGCCCGAGGCTGCTGTACCTGCGATTTGATCAAAGCCACACACACCAACCGCTCGCTCATTACCTGTCTCAGCAGGTTCGGCGTATTTAGGTCATGGCTGCACTGGCCACAGCAGTTTACTCTGCTTGGTCGAGCAATCGGCTCTCATTAATGTCGAACGGAGATTAATGAACATTCGAATAATTTCGGAATGCTTCAACCGACTCTGACGTTGTTCCAGCTTCTTTCTGGTCCATGCTCCGGATATTTCGTTGCCACTGAGTGTGCGAAGAGACTCGGATCGACAGCCAATCAAACGCGCGACTCTACAATTGCGAGACCTTGATTTCGAGGGTTTCTTAACTATTTTTCAAGGTCATCGCATTCGATCATACGAGATTTATGACTTTTTTGTACGTGAGAGTGCAAAGAGCTCGATTATGTGGAAAATTGACGAGGCTGCCAATTTTCATTGCTGTTTTATCGAAATTTTTGAAGAAGTCAAAAAATTTGATAATTTTATGAGCTAGTTGGCACGTTGACGAACAAAAAAGTGGTTCTGGGTTGCGAGGAGGGACAACTGGGCAAGTATAAAGAGACTCGAAACGGAGGGGAATAACGAGGAGAGGCTGAGAGCGAGAGCGAATGCGAAACGAGTGCATAACCGAGCCTCGAGTGCTCGGCGTAAATTACGCACTACGAGCTCGAGGCAGAGAGACCGAGAGCAGAGTGAGACACCAAAAGGTTCGTGTGTGTATGAGAAACGTCGTCGACATGCTGCTCTTCGCTGCTGCTGGTGCATACACTTGTGCTACGAACCGCCCTCTTCGTGCGAGTTTTCTCACCCCTCGTGTCTGCGCCAACTGCTTTTTGTTTCGTATATATATGCACACTCACACACACACTCGTGAAATTGTGAATCGTCATAAAAGAGTTGAAGCAAAATTCAGGCCATCTGCTAAATTCCAGCTGATTTTTTATTCCTGATTTGCCCAATCACATAATTTCATTAGCTTGATTATTATTCACGAGTTAATCAATCGAACATTTGAAAACACATATCGTTCACGTGGAGGAACGATTTTTTCTATTGTCAAAAAACAAGAAATTCTCGAGCTCTCGTTCGTCATTGAAATAAAAGAAAAATGATCGTTAATTAGCAGAAAAAATTTGTCCAGACGCTCGACGAATGGATTTCCCATAAATTCAAGTTTTTTTTTCTCCATATATACGTGAACGATTGTCTGCACGAGATTTCTATGAAGCTATTGTTTTAATTGCCCATTCTGTTAATTAATCGTAATACACAAAAGCTTTATTATTCGATATAAATTCGTCCATATATTTACACAATGGGAATATAACGTCAAAAGAATAACTCATTTGTTCCATTGAGAGGAAAGATATACTTGTACAATGCGAGTGGTCGATTCCATTCACTCATGAAAGAGAATATTACAGAAACGTGTATTTCTATATATATATCTGTAAGGCTCGTAAGGCTCGGGGATGTTTCATTGTAGAATGAAAAAAATTCAGTCTATATTTGTATGTGCTGGACGTTCGATTATGAAAAACCCTTAGGCCGCATTCCCTTCTATACATAGCAGATAAATAAATAAAAGAATTTAAAAATGAAACGATTCGCTACGTTCAACCTTTTTCTTTCCCTGCCCCAACTTGCTTTACTGCTTCATACATAGACCCTTGGTTCGCGTCTCGCTCATTATCCCAACACAATGAGCCAACCTCGTCCGGTATTGGCATTCGCTCTCGCAAATTCCAATAGAATTTAATTGGAGAAGATTGAGGCTGCTGCTGCTGCCTACGTATAAGCGAATTGTGCGAGTCTGTGTTTGTGTACGTGCGACTATGTGCTCGTATACCTCCAGTCACGTGACCCTCGCGATCGGTATCGCGCAATAAGGCAGATATAAACTTAGGGGCTGAGCACAAAAAGGGTTATCTTGGTTGCTATGTGTATATACACGGAGAAAGAGCCACGAGTCGAGATAAAAATTACGAAAATTCCTTTCTACTTCCTGCTCGCCTCATCGTTGAATTCCTTCGGCCTTCATTTTTTTCCCTTTCTTTTCCTTCTTTATCGTTCGATGCATTATTCGCTTACCAACTCTTCCTACGAGAAGAAATTTTTTTTCAAACGTTTGTTGAGGGAATTGCGAAAAAATGCATTTGCTGATTACGTTATCGATCCGTATGTTCGCAATCGATAAGCAGCGTTAAGGGCATTGCTGACGTACCCTAAAAATTCGTTGGTGATAAAAATTGAATGTATCAACTTTAAAATGGACTGTCAATTTTTTTTAATAGTCCCGAATCTTTATTTTTATTCGTCGTCGTAATAATTTTCGGAAATTCTGATGAATACTTGGCTAATATTTTCTGCTCAGAATTTCGTCAAATCCTATTGGTCTCGTTCCTTTGATCCGTTCACGTAAATAAAACGACGGTGATTACTACGATTGACATTGTTCCTGGATGAATTTTCCAATTCACAATGTAAATAAAGCGACAAATGAACGTGCTTATGTGTGTTTTTGGATCCAGCTAATTCTTCGTTACATTAATTAAGCACGTAGCACTGTGAGGCTGCTCACACCCGTCCTCCATTTAATTTGCATTCGATTTACACAAACGAATGCCAGAAAAAAACGGTAAACGTTGTACGTCAGGGATAGGGAAAACAAAAAACACAAACGAACGCGGGATAATAATGTAGGACGTATTTTGCGTGAGCGAGTTAGTGAGCAGACTGATCAAACTGAAGCTCGTAATTTTCACCTACTGAGGGAATTCTCCATTTCCCTTGTCCTGGCAATTTGGTCCATGAAATTGTAGCATTTTGCTGCCTCCATCGGAACTCGTGAATTTTTTTACTATCCCCATGAAAATGTAACGGGGAATTGTAATTGTAGAATTTTTGTTTATTCTTTTTGTTTAATAATTGTGAATGTAAACAAAAAATAGGGAAAAAAACCGATTGACGCAGGGAAATTTGACGTCCCTTTCGTTCACGATGTACAAATTCTTATTTCATTTCCGTCATGCTGTTGCTTCCCTTTTTTATTGCCGGTCAGAGACGTTTATTGTGATCCAGCAGGTAGCACGTACTAGCAATAGGAACAGGCACCTCCCTCGTCTCACCGCCGTTTCCGTCCCTTTCTCGCTTTCACCCCTTAGGAATAAGAGTCCAATTCGAGCCAAACTCGGTAACCGACCCTCGCCCAAATCCCTCTAAATCACTTGCTTCCCATGCGAGCCCCCGAAGGAGCTCCTAACACATTCTTTACTTGCGGCGGACTGTTGCGCCAAACCGGAAGTACGACCGTTCGTCACTCTTTACTCGTCCCTCGACGACATACACCATCAATTTATTTATACATTTGATTTTTTTTTCATGCTTTTCATTATTCCCAAATGAGTGGATTTCAAGGATTTTTATCCTCGATCCCATTTTCATTTATTCAGAAAATAGAAACTCGTATTGTTGAAAATTTTCCTTTGATTGCAAAAGTCCAAGCAATCTCATTATTCCAACGATTGTTTTTTCCATGAAAAAAAGTCAATGAAATTGCACTCAACGTGATTATTCTATTAGTTCGAGGGTTCAGCCGGCGCGAGACAAGGATTTTGTTTAACACGCGAGAGAGGAAATTTATCTCGAACGAAAGAAGGTTTCGCATGAAAGTCAAATGTTTTCATTCAACGAATGGAGAGGATGAAAAAAAACGAGGGAAAAATAAGCGAAAGAGCGCGCGAATAGTTGTTACAGTTGTTACTCCAACGTGCGGTTTTCTCAAAAGAAACGAATCCTTACAAAGAGCTTTCACAGAGTGCGACGGAGAGGCGTGCGTGGTTTCTTTTATTTTTCTTTAACATTGATTAAATATCGGTGAAGGCTCAAGGTTGTTTCGTACTTTCCGACGAATCTCTCCGTCGGTTTTGCAGTGTTATACGCTCGAATGAGCAAACTGCCTTTGAGGCGAGTTAAAAGACCTCGTTTCTCTTGCTCGCTGTCTCTCTCCTTCCCTTTCGCGTTATATTATACGTAAACCGCCTTAATGCACCCTCGGTAGCGAGCCATTACACCACCGCCGCTTCTCTTCACACACTCTTTTTCGCCTTCGCGCATACACCGAGACTTAAAGTCTCTGGACCAACATGAAAAAACACACAGCCATATACACACACATTTGTAAACTTCGCAATGTAACACGTCCTCAAAGGTGCCTGGATTCGCCGAGAGAGAGGGGGGGAAAGCGCGAAAGAGAGGGAGAAAAAAAGAGAAGAGTGTAGCGACCCCCAGGTTGGCGGTGCTTGGCACGCTCTATGCGCCATTCAACTACCCTTAACGCATATTTACGCTGTATCGACCCTGCGGCACCAGGTGAAATTCAACGCCTCCCAACGTGTTGGTTCCCCACCCCCGTGTATATACATCTATATATTGAAATATATGGATATGATTCAAGGCTCACACAAATGTGTGCATATCCTCGACACTCTTCGCAACGATACATTATTTTCGCGAGAATTAACACGCGATAACTTTTGCTCCGTTATTTCTTCTCTTTCTAAACTCTTTTAATTCGATTTTTATTCGCATTCGTTGTGCCGCTTGTTTCATTCCCCAAATTTTCTTTTTTCTTTTATTACACATCGCGCGTTAAAGCCGGTTGGAAAAATTGCCAAGGCAGCCGCTGAATTCTGTTCTGGTCCTCGACTCGAGAGTGTTTCATCGATTCGTACCTTCGCATTATTTACCTGCATAATTTTCTTTTGTTATCCTTTTCTTGTCGAAAAATAATTGGGAAATTTCGAATAGGAAAAAAATAGATCGCGAGCGGAACTTTATTCACAGTGTAATGCCTCACCATTGAAACAATTCTCTACATTTGTGGATGGATATTATTGTGTATATGTCAATGCTCTTAATGCATGCAGCTGCTGGATGAGGCTTCGTCGAATTTGCACTTGACCGGATGCCAGCTTCGAGGGTATCCGCGTCCATAGCGAAAAGCATTAGCCATTGGAAATCTCGATTCGGCTAGCCAACTCTCACTCCCTTTCAGCCTCTTCTTCCGTCTCCCTCTTGGCCGCTATCAGCCACTCGGTCTCGATTGTACGGGAGCGATAGACTGAAATTCACGAGCTTTGCTCGACAAGTCTAAAACAGACGCTGTTATTATTATTCTTTTTTTTTATACCAATTTTTAGTTTTCTTCGTATCTCTGCCACTCGATATCCTCGTTCGAATATACATATTTCAATAAAACCTGTACGAAATGAACAATTATCGGAATCGAACGCCTCACTCTGAATAATCCAGTGCTTTCGGTGAGCCGAACAGTTATTCTGATAACTGAAGATAACATGGTTGTGAAATGATGAGTATAGGGCTCTCGAAGCGTTGGAGGGGTATTCGAGTAATTGTAAAAATACTTTACCGAGGTTTGGTAAAATTAGATTTGGCTGGATTGATGTATAAATTGATCCAGAGGCCAAGGGCACTCGGGGTGGAGTGGGAAGAACGTAAAGAGAAAGGAAATGGCAGTTGAATCTCGAAAAAATCGAATTTTGTCGAAATTCAGTAGAAAAAGGTGAATTTGGTCAGCCGCAGTAGTAAATTCCTCATTGGGTCAGACCGATTTCCCTTGGCAAGGAAAATTTATTTAGTTCCTTGTTCGTTGGAGTTTGTTCGGCTTTGTTTTGGCTCGTTCCTGTTTGATAATTAATTCAATGTTGCTTCCAAGGTGAGTCGAAAACTGTGTCTCGAGTCAGACCTCAACTTTTGTCTGTGCAGCGTGGAAAATGTGTTAAATAATTTGGCTCCTCGCTGTGGAATAACATGGAATTAAATAATGTAGGAATTTGCACGATCAATTGAAACAAATGTTTCCTCCGGTTTCCGCGAGTCCTTGAGTACGAAGAACGAGACGGGCGCGTTTCGCAGTAGTACAGGCAAACATTAGTCGGACGCAGTGGTAACTGACACTATGGCTTACTCCCGAGTTCGTTCGCGTTTTGCACGTTATACCTTCGGGTCTGCTGCGATGCTATCTACCGAGGGCCTTTACTACTTAATGCATTTCGTGTATATGAGCGTGTGAGACTGAGGTAATAGAGAATGGAAGGAGGAGGGAAAGAGCCAGAGTGAGAAAGATGCTGCAGCCGCAGTGGCACTTGAGCGAATGCCAGTTTTCGGTAGGTGCTTAATTGCGGAAAGTGTTGGAATATTGCGGCGTGGATGGCTCGACGGAAGAAGGAATAGAGAGAAGGACCGCGATGGTTTGGGGCTTGGAGCAGAGAGTAACGCTAGTAAAAAGGGTGAGAGTGCAGCCTGGCAGGTGAAATTTACACTTCGTCGACAACCGGCAGGAGAAACAAAGAGAGGAATAGGAATTGAGCTGCAGAGAGAGAGACAGAGAGAGAAAGAGGGATGAAAAAAAAGCTCGACGTTACATTATTTTCACCGACATCAGCTCGACGCTATGTTCTCATTTTTTTCGTCCTCCCCTCTTCAAATTTTTTTCCTCATATTCTTTTTGACGTTGTACTTCTTGCAACTCTTTTTTCCGCAGCACAAATCATACCTCGGTGCTACTGGTAAAAAAGAAGCAAAAATGCTGCAATAAAAGTGCGAACGATCGTTCATAATTTTCCCCTGCCTCCCTCTGTCTCTGTATATTCTGTCCCCACAGTTTTTCTACAATCCTTGTAGATTTTTGAATTGATGTTTTTTCACGAACCCTCATTGTGTCCCATCTTTACTCATGCCGACTCATGATTTCCTCACAGTCGCCTCCATCATCCTTCATATCCCTCGAGCTATTTTTTTCAGCTCAACTTTTTCCAATCTCCGCCGTTTGCTTTTTTGCGTGCGCATGTTTTTTCCCTTCACTTTTAGCCACGTCATGCCCGAAAAAAAATGATGCTTATTAAGGCCCACGCAGCAGTTTCGAGGAGGATTTAGTTTTTCATATTTCTTCCTCATTCGAATTATTGCAACTGAGCACAGATGCGAAATTCAATTTTATGCGTTTTCAGGATTCATCAAAATTACGGATGAGCGCTTTTTTCGCTCTCTCTCTCTCTTTCTCTCTCTCTCTCTCTCTCTCTCTTACGACCTGCCGAGGAAAATTGAATTTTTTAGTTTTACGAGGCAGCAAAATCCCTGGTGAATTTTTTATACGGTTCGTGATAAGCGAGGCTTTGAAAAGTGTTATGGGCAAATGGGATCTTTTCGGTCTTATACGCTCTACGGTCTGTGTATTATTCTTTATTCACTCCCGATCTTTAAAACAGGTTTAGACTCCCTTTTTTATCTCAAGTACGATTTTTTTTTTTCACTTTTTGCTCAAGGATTAGGATGATGAATCGGAGTTTTTTTGTCCGAGGATCGCACGTGCGGTTCACCTTCTTTCAGGAAGCGGAAGCTGCTTCGAACCTTTATTTGTTTACTTACTTAATTGGCTTCTCATTGGACATTTAATTTTCATTAAATTTTTTTATTTATCTCCGACGAAAATCGATGCCTCAACGTGCTCGGAAGAACGGATAGCACGTTAAATATTAAATGGGATCAAAAAGAGTTTTGCACGGTGTCGTGAAGAGATGTGCAGGGAGGGGGCTCGAGGCTGCGATCCTTGGCGTACGTACTAGGGCACTCCAATATCTAAGTAATAATTTTAATGAAATTCCTCTCGAGGTGACGCAGTACAAAGCACGTACAATGGAATGGCGAAGCGAAAGCGAGAGGGAGAGAGAGAGAGAGATAGAGAATTTGTGCGCTCTACGAATTTCAATCTTCGACGAGTATGACTTTCGCAGCCTATGGCTTCGAGCCTCAGACTCGTGTGAGAAGCTGAAAGAAATAGAAGAGAACAGCAGTGCACCGATGAGTGCACGGGGGAGGTTGGAAGAAAAATAAAAGGAGGATGACAAGAAAAAAACAAATGGAAGGAAAAATAAATATGTTGGGCGGGTCCGTAGAGAAAAAAAAGGTGCGAATAAAAAATGTGGTACGATACGGAGCAACGAACGATCGAGTTTCACGCTTTTCTCTCTCCCTCTTCCTCTATTCTTTATTATCACGATATTTTTTTTGACCTTTTTCATTCATCGTTCTCTTTCTTTCAACGATATCCGAGACTCGAACGTCACGATGATTTTTCTTCGCAAAAGCCGTGCACATACTCGCATCGATCTTGCCCCTCGTTTTTTTTCCTCCTTTTTTTTCCGTCCCATATATTTATAGTGATCGTACGAGCAACGAAAAGGCGTAAATCCCACGATTCAAACGCTCAAAGTCACTCGAGTCGAGCCCTTTTTCTCCGACCAATTTCTCAATATGCCTATACGCTTCCATTTCTTCGTTTCACGATTGCGAGGAAACATTCTCGTGGGAATACAGAGAAGCTGCGCGGAGAGCAAGGGAAGGAAGAAAGTGAAAAAGAGAGAGGGAGAGGGAAAACTCGTAAATATCGTACCTGCATCGTTTTACGAGGCAACCCGGTAGCGCTCCGATAGTACGTCGATTCCAATCGTTTCACTCCCTCCTCCTCCCATTATTCTTCAGCCCCCAAACCATCCTGCCAAATCCACCCCCTTAACACACCAACGATACACACACTTTCCCATTTAACTGGACCCACCCCCTCGATAAAGTAATTTCGTACTCGGATCTCGCAAATTTATCATTTTACGCTGCTCGCGACTCCTTCACACTGCCGGTTAATGGCCGAAAAGACTAGAAAAATACATTAACAAAAAAAATCGCACGTATCGGTTAACTGCTCAGCGGCGAGCGAGAAAATGTTTTAAATAACAAAAAACCTCAACGAATTATCAAGTTTTAATGAGTCAGGCAAAAACTACTCCCCGCGAGCATTGTCAAAGAGTTTCCTCCGCGAGAAAACACTTTTTTCTCCCCAACCTTCTTATTCATCAAATTCATCAAAGTTTAAATTACTTTAAGGTGATCTATCAGTTGTACGGTTCGTAAAACTCTCCTGGACGTTTTATTCCGAGGCTTGATGTTTTAAGAAATAAAAGTTGCACGTTCTTCTCCTATCGTCGGATCCAGCCGGGAGAAAAACGTGTGTCTGCTTTTTGGTTCCCTCTCCCACAGCCACGCTCCTGATGGATCGCCTTAAGGGTGCAGTTTTGAAAAAAAAAACAACAACAAATCAAATTAATCTCACAACTTTTTCAATTTATGTCTCAACTCCATTCTATTTGTCGCGCCACGAACGACGAATGGAACAAAAATAAAGTAGCAATGAAAACAGTTTTTCATTCACTCGACACGATTCACGCGCGTTCGACGCTCCAAGCAAATCCGAGTTTGCGTACGAACGGAAAATTTTGCGGAGTTACACGTTGGTCCGAATTACGATCAGAAATTTATTTTTCCCGTGTATTCATCAGAGTTAATGGAAAACAAAATGAAAACAGAATTTAAAACAGTGAGCATGGGAGTGCTCGTAAAAAAATGTGTTGCTTTTCGGTCACAGGACAATTTCGTTTTTCCACCATTCACTGAATTTACATTCCATTGGATGCAGCTTTGGAAAAACCTTTTAATTTCGAGTGCCGGAGGTATGAAACATTTTTCAATAAATGCCACTTGATAAACGAGACCGGTAGACTCTCGATTTATGCAAAAAAAAGAAATGAAGATGGAAAAAAGTTCAACTTGGAGAAGCAAAAAAATGAGAAAAAAAAACAACTCCGGGCTATCTATAGCACGCTCCAGTTACGATCCTCTCGAGAAAAGTTTCGACCGCGCGTCTTTCCTCTCGCGCGTGGTATTCGACTCTGGCTCCTTGAGAGATTTCCACTTGTGGGTTTTGAGAGGCCACCAGAGGAGAAGCACAAGTCGTACTACGTTACGTTATTCCTATATATTTATATGTCTCGCTCTATATAGAGTCTCGTCTACGTGAAAAACCAAAATTACACCCCAGGCCACATAAATTCAAAACCCTCAAAATTTGATAATTATCAATAAATTAATTTCTTCATCAACGTTAATCAGTTGATTGTTCGTTTTCCTGTACATAACTGAACCTTTTTTTATTCGATTCTCGTATTTGGAAGTGACAAAGGATTTCCTATCGCGGACAGAGGCGCGCGTTTCGGAATATCGGAATATCGAACATTGCTTTTCCGGGTCATTTGCTTGTGGATAACCGCAAACTATAGAATCCATTCGAACGAGCAGCATGCGTATGATTCCAAAATGGATTTTGGCTCAGACTGACAAACTCGGACATTGGATTTGTACAGAATTTTTTCATCAGTCCCAGGCGTTACAGAGTTTCATCGATATTTTTTTTTATTGTTCGAAAAATAATGGAAATTCCTTTGAACCCTTATTCGGAGAACCGACGAACGATTCTCCGTCGAATTGGGGGCTCGCGATATATATCGAAATTTAAGAAAAAATAAAATGAAATAAACGATTGGGTCGCTCTCGGGTCGATTCTATTCTCGTCCCTCGATCGTCCGGATTACAAACGTTTCCACACACAAATATGCTGATACAAGCCCAAAAAGCCCCACAACAAAACTTCAGCAATGTTCATACGTTCGCCATGGAAAAAAACCGACAAGATTCCGCGCGACTCTCTGTTTGCTCGTTCGAGATTGCCTCTGCATCTTGGGGCAAGACAGACATGCACTAATTTCGAAAGTGGCGATGGTTGAGCTTCCATGACGTTTCCATCTTTCCTGTCCTTCACCCAACCTTCTGGAAGACTGTTTACTGGCGATAGAATATAAAAGTGTGCAACTCTGCACTCTCAGTTGAGTTTTCTCGATGTGCATATAGAAAGGCGAGGGAGTCGGGTGGTGAGAATGAAATGAGAGCGTTTCTGATAGGGAATGCTGCAGGAAAGCATCTCCTTATATATTTTTAGATACGAAAAGCGCTCCAGACGAAATCTGGTGAAAGCGAAGCGCGCAAAAAAAAGAAGAAGAAAAAAAAATAGTCAAGAGAGCGAGCAACGTGCGAAAACGAGAAGAGGCGTGCACGGTTGAATAGAACTGCTAAAGAGAAAGTTAGGAATGAGTTGAAGGAGAGGGAAAGAGGGTGTTTAAAAAAATAAGGGAGGCTGGAGACGGACTAAGGATTTCTGGCTCCAAGGAAAAATGGGGAGGAAAAAACTGACGAGGGTTAGTCTTGGCTTTTTAGCGAGAATCGAAAGAGTGATGAATGCCATTTTTTTGCTTCTTTTTTAAATCCACTGTGTCTATATTTTTCACTTCATCCCTTAAAATTTCTATTGTTCTCGCATATCGAGCGAAATGCGGCCATTATTATTGTTATTTTTTTTTATCCATAATTTTACCCCCGAGCAAATAATCCATTACGAGGATTCCATTTTTTTGTTCGCTCTCCGTCGCCCGGAAGTCTCACGCTTTGATTATCGAGCAAAATTATCGAGTCCAGCGATAAAAAAATGTGCCAGTGCAGCACAAACCTCTCGACACTCCGTGGTCCCTTGAGATTTTAGCCTCGAGACTGCTCGGCTGTTTCAGCATTTTTTAATTTTTCCCATCATCTCGTCGCCGCTCGTTTGTTTTTTCTCTCGTCGAAAAAAATTTGCTCCGTAAGATTCTCCAGTTGCCCAACCCGGAGCTTTTTTCACTTCTTCTTACCCACCGCGAAATGTGCGGAATAAAAATAGTTTCGTGCAATTTTTTCCAACGATCGATTATCGTTTGGAAACGAAAGAAAATTATAATTCAATGTTGAGTGAATAATGGATATTGGTACGAATCGTTCAATGGTCAGATGGAATTTGCCGGTAAGGGTTTGTTCCGCGAGCCGATAAAAATCGATCGATCTATCAATAGCGTCATTTTAATCTTGTTGCGCGAAAAAAGGCAGCGAAAAGAGAGACGCTGGGGAAGAATGATTGATGAGGCAGATGGGACCTTCCGTGGGTTAACTCACACGCGCTAGCAACATCCCCCACAATCCTTTTTCTCTTTCTATCCTTTCTCAATCATTCTCCCACGGTCTCTGTCTCTTCCGGAGGACGGTTGCGCATTCCTTCTCTGTTTTCTGGACTCGCGTCGCTTTACCTGGAAAGCTCCTGTGTATTTTCTCTTTTTTTTCACGACCCTCTGACTATCGGATATTCTCTTCTGGCTTCCTTCGTTTTCCTCCGCCTCCTTTTTTTTATATTTCTTTTATACATCGCTATACAGCCCGAAGCGGGCATCACTACGTTCGTGTACGTATTCAGAGTCTTTTACCTGATCCTCTTGCCCGTGGCGTACAGTAGCGAGTTGCCTCGCGCGCGGGCGCGGCTTGTCAACTGTCTGGAAAAATGATCAATCGAAATAGCTGCGGGCCATAACGGGTTTGGAGCTTTTTCTCTCTCTGTTCGTGTTACTTTTCAAATAAAAAATAATGACGGTGAACAAGGAGCTGGCCCGATAAATGGACCCCATCCACCATGAATCTCGCCCCCCATAAACTCCCCGGGAAAATCATATGAAATGAAAAATGGAACGATTGAATATTCACGGCGAGAAGGAGAAAAAAAAATAATATCAAATCCGCGCGCATAAATCTTGACTTGTGAAATTCTCTGCGCTCGGCAGTTTGGCCCATATTTTTGTTATCCACACCCTCCAACGTCAAGCGCATACGATTACGCGATTTCGCTTGCGTGGCCGAACGGAATCGGCATGTGGGCGAAATATTTGTTGAAAATGTTTGCTCTCACGTTAAAACGATCGAAATGACGATATCGATAGGCTCGCGGGTGGAAGGGACGGCCTGCTGGTGGAGATTGTGGTGCATCGGGTGCAGATGCCAGTGCGAACCCCTCCGACGCCATGCGAGCAGCTCGGATCGATCCTACGATTATACTACCCCCTTCCCAACCCCCTTTCCACCCCTCCGCCGATAGTCTCGTCGCGGAAGCGCAGCAGAGAAACGAGCGAGACAGAAATAAAGGAAATACTGGCAATATCCATCTCTCTTCCGCGCAGTTCAAAAACCGATGCCCGCACACACTCACACCCACTATTACAGACTCACGTGCTTTGTAAATATATATATATGCGTGTATTTTCATGTGCAAACGTCCTTGGGTACATATGTACGAGAGAGGAACACGCCGGGCTCGCTTCATTACAAAGCACTCAGCTAAAACGATCGTCTGGCCCAGAAATAGCTTTCAGTTGTACGACGTTCGCTCAGGAAGCTTGCAATCACTTCTTCCCATCCTCACGTACATATTTCTACGTTTATTCATAAATATATAGAAATATGTATATTTTCATAAATAAGCCTTGTTCGAAAAGCTTGATTTTTCATGTGTTAGGCAAAGAAAACGTTTCTGTCGTCCTCGCGACAAGCCATGTCAGGATTTCGTCTCATTCCGAAACTCCCACTCCCATTTTCCTTCCACAGGAATATATCGTCCCATCCATCTCGTTCCTTCTCAGCACCGAAGGATAAGCTCGAGCTATTCGTGCGCGTCCTGTGCACCCTTTAGCGTTCCAACGAACTTCCGGTTTGAAGCCTCACTCCCTTAACACCCTCGCTCTTTCCCTCCGGCAAATCGATAACTGTACTTACATGCTCACCTTCCAAAACCCATTAACCGTGAATATTCGATATATTTTCATATCGGCTTTCCCTTCGACATCCATCTCGTGTCACGAACCCTCGCAAAAATTCACTTTGCCACACGCGCTACGTTTAAACTTTCTTCGGCAGTTTTCTTCCACGGTTTTCAGAGTCAATTTTCCATCGGCAAGTCCCGACGCTTCACCGCATCGATAATGAAGCGTTGAATTTTTCAAAAAACCTCAGAATACGATTCCGCGTTTGAATTTTCTTTCGCGGTGAAAATTTGTCGATAAATTTATCAACGTATGCGCCGCGAGCATTGTGCTTGCGCGAATCTCTTACCGCGTTACACTTTGCCTGCCAAAAAAGGAATTGAAAATACGTGACTGCGAAGCTACGGAGCGAATCAAACGGTTTCACGCTCCAGATTCCTTTCGGAGGTTCTTTGAGTCGCCGCCAAAAGAGCAAGAAAACGATGACGACGAGAATGCCAGACTGTTGGTCGGCATCTTCTTACTCACTTTTCTTTTTCACTTTGCTCGTTAGTTTCGAATTTCTTCCCAGCAATGGCGTGTATAGTGTGCGTTGCTTTTATAAACTCGATACCCGTCACCCCGGCCTCGGTCTATAAAAACAAAAAAAAAACGAAAATACAAAAAAACATGACAAATGACAGTCCTGCGTGTCGGTGAATTCTCCCGCGGTGAACGATCGAATGGAAAATCCAACTATAACAACGAGAGAATTGATCCACACGAAGCTGCGGGGTAGGTGAAGGGACCGAGAGAAATTTCACACTTTCAAATACTCCGGAGAAATGTCACCCCAATCATTCCAACTTTGATTAAAGTTGGAACAAAATAACACCGTAATTTGTTAGACCCGGAGGAAAGCTGTTGCGATCGAATCGCGCGCGCGCGACTATATACGTATGGAACGCAATCCAGTTGGAAAATTTGTTCAATTGATTGTTTTTTCCTTTTTTTTTTTGTAATCCGGACAGAGTCGTTTGGTCCCTCGGATCAGAGAAAGGTCGGTGAATAAAAAAACTTGGGTTTTTGTCCCCTTTGGTATATTTGCTGGCATATTATATTGCATGGTCAAAAGGGGTGCGTACAAAAGAGAATGAGAACAAAGCGTCGCTCCATTTTCCGGCACAAGTCATACGGAAAATTTGTTTCATTGATCAAACAAAACTCTCGCCGCATATCTTCCCCATCGCGTCATCAGCTTGTGCTCATTTTTCTTTTCTCTCCATTTTTTCTGGCCTCAACTTTGTCGGAGTCTCGATCTGGCATGCACTTAACTTTTCTCTTACGCGGTATAAAGATTTTTCTTTCAAGTTGCAATGATCGCTTTGCTCTCGGACCTCGAGCCTTTTTTTCTTGTGCTTCGTCGCCACTGCTCCATCGAGCAGCTTTCCACCTTTTTTTGTAACAATCTCGCGACAACTCGAAATATTTAAACAGTCTTGCTGATCCAGCGGGACAAATAATTGACAGACTTTCATGAATTTTTGTCTGGGCGTAGAAATGCACACACGAACCGCCGATATTGAGAGAGTTCGACTCTGTAAACCCGGTGTCGTGTGTACCAATTAACAATTCATCGAGACGTACACTTCCATGTTTAACTTTACCAGTGGTCAGGGCAAATATTGAGCCAAGACATAAGCAGATATTGAAGAAAGTTTTTTTCCTCCCATAATTAGTCAATATCGCGTTAACGATTGCGGGGGCAAGTTTCAATAATGCAAACGTTACTCAAGCAGGCGATATACTTTGATCCGAGCTAATTGCGGGTTATGGCTCAATCACGCAGTCAGCGTTGTTGACATTCCCGAATCTGTCCATGCGTTTGATCATGTTTTTGCTCGTACATGCCACAGCGTTGCGGGAGGACGATAAATTTGGAAAACATTACGATATGCGTCGCAGTATGTTGTCTGCTGGGGTAACGTTGCCAGCAGCAGACTTTCATCGAGCGAACAAATTTCTAGTAAAGCAACGAGAGATCAGCAGATAGAGGACGAGAGACGAAAAGAGTCGAGAGAGAATGCGAGAGGACGAGAATAAAAAACGGCATCATCGATACGAGCATACCTTGAGGGAGCGATGAGAAGGAGAGAGCAAGAAAAAGCGAGAATATAGTCGGTGGTTTGTAAGAGAGTAGGAAAAGGGCTGCAGCGAGATGAGCAGCGAGAGAGCTGGAGATTCTATGTGCTGTGGGTATGGGCATGCTGCCAAATATCCAACGTATACTGCTCCAGCCAGTCGTATAAGGAGCAGAGTACAGTTTGCTCTCTTCCCTCTTCACTTTCTCTCTTCCTCCGCCTCCGTCTCTCTCATTCGCTCTCCGCACTTCCCTCTGGAGTATCTCCAGTTTCTGGCTTTTGCCTGAGCAGCATCCCACCATCATCTCGTTCGTCTCTGTTTAACAGCTCGTAGGATCGACCGGAATGGCGATGTGTACGGCTTGATTGATTGGCCACGCTTGTATTGTTTCAGGAGGAAGCTGAATCGACGTAACGGTCCAGTACGCCAGGATGGCGGCCAGTTTGCTGCTGCTCAGAGCCGTCCTCCTATTCGGCGTCCTCATCCTCGTTCACGGTAAGTCCATTGACAAGTCATATATATCCCACATGTACCTCATATTCTCATCGACATGGTGATTATTGCCTCGAAAGACAGCTTAGTTATCGAATTGTCGCTTAAGGACTCTCGCTCCAATGTCAAACGTCCTTAAAATATGGCCTGAACCTAAATTTCGCGACTGTCCTCGTTAAACGATGATTTGTAGCTCGGAATACATCCCGCAGGAAACTCGATGAGTTGCGGAATTTCGAGAGAATGTGATCGATGGTAAAATCAGAAAAAAATGAAAGTCGACAAAAATTTTTTCTTTTTTTTTCGTATCAATTTGACTGATTTTTATTCTTCGGTTAATTGCATCCGTCGCTCACAGTCTGAAAGGCTTGTTTATAGAGATAATAAATTGTCTGTATAGAACGCGAAGAAATAAGAGACTGCAGAGTTTTCTTGAGTGAATGAGAAAAGAAGGAAAGAGCGAGGGTAAAAAGAACGCGAGCAACGAGTTCGCGTGCCTGGTCCACTGGTGGATCATCAAGTATTTTCCTTGGCTATTTGCTCGCGCTTTTCTCCCCTTTTATCGTTTCCTCGAGCAGCTGCTTACCGAGACGGTTGGATGGTACAGAAGCGGTCTGCGCGCGTGCCATTTACCCAAGTTTTGCTACAAAGCCCGTTTGCTCACACTGAAACCATCTGGGGAATCTTTTTCCCTCTCGCTCTGTCCGCATCCCACAGCAGGACGTCGTTTCGTAATTTAAACAAAAAGCTCGCAAAATCTCAGTGTATTTTTTTTCTCCTCGAAACCCTCGACCTTACGCGGGGGTTGAAAAGTCATTCTGACAATCCTCATATGCAACCTCAACACCCCGTGACTTTTGACGAGTCCCGAGCTCCGTCAAGCTCGCAGCCAAACTCTTTTTTATGGAAATGCCGCAATGTTTTTCGTCCCTGCTAACGACCTCGATGTTTCACGGTCAATCATAAAATTTGTGGCTCCTCGTGTGCCAGCTCTTCGTACCGAGTCGCTCATTTAATTTCCTCCCTGCGAGAGGAATGACTCTGGAGCGTTTCTCGCAGCGGGCAAAACGACGTGAGGAAATAAATAACGATACAAAACAATCAACTTAAATGTATACCTACTTCCGCGAGCCTGTATGTACACTCGAATAAAAGTTGTGAGTAAAATAGAGTAAGGGGTTGTGAGAGAAACAGAGTTCTCGAAAGTTGCACGAGAGAGTCGTAACTTAACTTTCACCCGGTGCACATTGGGCCGAGTAAAAGTGGGTGAAGGCGATATAGGTTGGCAGTCTCGTATATATACGAGTAGACGCGCGGTGAATGTACGCGAGTTTGTCGGTGTGGAGGATGGCTTGGGTATTCGCGACGGGTGTGCGCGGCGCAGTAGTTTCTTAAAGATGCTGAAAGGGATGGCGTGCGGAAAGAGAGGGCGGCAAACTCGGGCAAGATAGAGGGATGAAAAGCGAGTCGAGTCGTGTGGCGACGACGCTCACTTGTTGCGCGGAAAGGCGAACCACCCAGGGCGAGAGTCGGTGAATCTCCGCGGACTTTTCCAGAGGAAAGGGGGCGGCGAGAGCTTCTCGTATGTGTGTTTGTGGGAAGGAGGAGGAGAGGGATGAGAAGACGAGAAAGGGTTCGCCAGCCGCGAGACAGTATATCGAACAGACTGAAATAAGGAGCGAGAAGCCTTGATAGGGCTGAAAGTTTCGACGGCCAGATATAATCTGGACGAAAGAAACGAGAGACAATGCGCTGGTCACTGATGCTTCGGGGTTGGGCAAGTTGATGGGGTTGGAAAAGGTGGTAAGCGGATGAGAAAGTGCTGCGTCCTGATGTATATGGCGCTGTGGGAAAGGTGCAACGTTCCCTGTGTGCTGGAGAAAAAAAAGTAGTGAGCGAATGAGATATTGAAGTAGGTGGAAAAAGAAAAGTCGCTTTTTCGGCGAGCAACTTTACGGGGAGTCGTCTGGGCAATCGAATTGATTCTCTTTTACGATCCGGCCTTTTCTCTCTTGGCGTTTGCCACACACAGCCCCATGTATCTAACGCTATAAACCCTTTTTCCGCCACTCACCCTTTTCTCATTCCGTTATACCTTTGCTTCTTCTCTTTTTTCTTCCTCGAATCTCTCCCTTCGTTTATTTCCCTCCAATCCCAATGCTTTTTTGCTCCTTGTTGTGCTCTGCTCTTCAACGCTCGGCTTTTTACATCTTCGACTCTTGGTCCAACTGCTCTTTTGCCGTTATTTATTTACCTCGGAAAGAGAATCAGCCGCGTGTGTATAAACAGCCACTCGCATACTTCGCTATACGTTGCATCGATTTATCCTCCATACAATCCCGGCACGCTTCGTCGCTCCATACTTTTCAACTCACTCTCTCCTCTGCTTTTTATCTTCCTGCTTTCTACTTCATTTCTCCATTTTTCTTCCTCCTCCGTTTTTTCCCTTCGGTCTCTCTCTCTCTCTCTCTCTCTCTCGTTCTTCCTTTACACTCTCGCGTCTATACGTACTTCTTGCCTCCGGTATCCCACCTTCCGGTGTCCAAGCTGAGCTGATATTGTAACAGCAGAGGTTAGCCGCTTAAGGGTCGGATATCCGATTGGAAGTTGAGGCTCGCGACTGGCTTGTTCGGGACGATTCGAGAAAAAAACAAAAAATAAACAGCGTACTTATTACACCGAAAGACTCATTTTTCGTTTTCTTTTTTTACTGTTGTAATTTCTCGAGTAACATTGAGTCTGACCTGATTGGCTGGAATGGGGATATGCAATGAAAAGGTGAAGTTGAATGATATATTCGTGTCTCAGGTAGTTGTTAAAAAGTTTGTGTCGCATTTGTTCGGCATCGGTCTCTCTGACATCCGTGTGCAGATTGTTAACGCGCTTCGTTAAACACAAAATCCCGCAAAAGGGATCTCATGCATTAATGCAAGTGCGGGAGGGTGAGAGCGGCAAGGAGGGAAAATGTCAGGATGAAAAGAGGGCATATTGAGGGTGTATGGGGTTCGGGCTCATACAGGCTCTCTCCGGCATCCTCCTATTGCCATGAGTGCCAGAGGGAGAGAGTAACATACGGCTATTCCAAATTAGGGCGACCCGGGGCTGCGCGCGTCTGCGTCACAAACTCTCTAGCCGCCAGAAATCTGTCGTGTGCTGCTAACTGCTCCTGGTCGCTCTCTGTGTCTCTCTCTCTCTCTCTCTCTCTCTCTCTCTCTCTCTCTCTCTCTCTTTCTCTTTATACCACATTATTGATTTCGAGATTATCGCTGCTGGCCTCTCCGTGCTCCACATATTTAACAGGGATATTGTGTCCAGGCGATAGATGGCACACTCATCCTCGTCGATATACATGTTCCTGGCCTCGGCCATAAATCCTCACAGTTCTCCAGATGCATCTCGATCAGCGATAATTCTCCCAATCCCCTACGTTCAGGCCACCCATAACTACAATGATTAATATACCAAAAAATAAAAAATAACGACATCGACTGGTTTATGGGTTTGGCACGCGATGATCAGTCGAAAATTCTTCGATAAGTATCCAATGAACCTCTCGACCATCTTCGCTATCAGAACGTTCTCCGTTTCCAAGATATCGACGCTTTCGAGGCGTGGAAAGTCCTCCGGGCGATAGTCAGATGAGGTCTCATCGATGTGGTTTCTTATTTTTAAACTTTATCGATTCTCACGTCCTATTTGGTTGACCCCAACTTCACTTTCTCACACATACACACCGGCATTGTCTCTCTCCATTATTCAACGAACAGCTCGACTATTTTTTATCTTTTTTTTTTTTATCTGGAACGATATTCACCAAAACTGCGATATTAGCTCTGAAAGTTTTTTGTACTCCAAGTGCAATTCCCTTGGCGTTGCACTAAAAATGAAATTTTGTTAAATATCGTTGATATTTTGTTGAATACGGTAAACTCAATGTTTTTCGATAATTCCAAAATTTTCGTTATTTTGGCAGCATATTTGGTTTTTAAGGGAATTATCAGCGAAATTTACGAGTGGAATGACAAAAATTTGCTTCCGATGAGACTTTCTAAAATATTTCTTGCTGCAATGGCACAATTTTTTGGATTATTCAAAAATAACGTTCAGTCGAACGTATCGAACAAAATATCGGCCTTTTACAACGAAATTTTGTTTTCGCACTGTAGAAAATAAATAGTCGGATAATGAAAAAAAACGCTGAGATTTTTTGAATACTTTCCCTTGTGTCGCTGATTTAAAAAAATCGATCAACGTTGCCTTCGAATTGAGCGAAAAAAAATGAAAGACTTGCGTCTTTTGTTGGAGTGAACTTGAATGCGTAGAAAACTATACGTGAACGATCCCTAGGCCAGAAAATCTCGAACTGCCTCTGGAGTTGCCATAAAGATAAGCAGGGCGAAGGAAAAGAATTGCTCGTTGGAAGCATGCGTGACTTTTGGGAGACATTTTGTCGAACGACATGCGAGAGCAAGTTCTACGTTTACTCTGGTAGATATAAAGAATAAGACGGAGAGCTTGACTCTCAAGACACCCCTCGGACTATTGAACAAGAACAAGGCAGCAGGGTTGAAACACCTGACCCAGCTGGGGCTGGGGCCTCGCACGACCCTTAAGTCAGAGCGTAGCTCCCCGACCAACGGAGTAAACCCCTTAATACTGTATATACATATGTGTAGAGCAAATGGTGGATAAGGGAGTGAAAGTCGTTTTTCCCACGTGTACGACCAATCTCGCACTTTCTTTTCCTCGCAGCCACTCGCTCTCCCTCTCGCAATTTCTCCTTTTTCGCACAAGCTTTGCTGGCCAATTCCCTGGAAAGCGAGAACACGTTTCTCCCTCCGATAAAACGTGCCACCCTTGCTTAAACCGCACATACAATCTACCCCCATAAACGTCTCTCTACCTTCACGAAACATCGTCGAGGCTATGAAATAAACGAGAGAGAGGAGAGAGAGAGAGAGCAAGAAAGGGAGGGAGAGAGCTACGGAGTCTCACTGTAGGAACAAGGATGAGAAAACTCCTTGGCGGAATAAATATATTATTTAGAAACTCCTTGGCGACTTTTTAGCCCCTTAGAGGANGAGAGAGAGAGAGAGAGAGAGAGAGAGAGAGAGAGAGAGAGAGAGAGCAAGAAAGGGAGAGAGAGAGCTACGGAGTCTCACTGTAGGAACAAGGATGAGAAAACTCGATGGCGGAATAAATATATTATTTAGAAACTCCTTGGCGACTTTTTAGCCCCTTAGAGGAAAATCTTTTCAGTGTACACGATCGTTGCATTATTATCGTTCGAACGTGCATGCATATGCATGTGAAACGACACGAAATCCTTGCATGTTTTTGTTCCTCACATTTCCACTTTTTTTCTCCCAACAATCTTGACGCTTTGCGCAGCAATTTTTTTTCTATATCCTCGGATAATTTCCGCGATAACGAGTATCGCGTGGACGAAAATTCTTTTAACGAGTTGCGGCGCATCACAAATACGAGGAAAAATTGCATTTACGAGACAGAGTCTCGCTCGTCGATACCATCTGCGCTTTATCCATCAGGATTTTTCTTGCCGTTCTTTGAGCACAATTTCTTTTTCATCTTGTTTTATTATTATTATTATTTTTTTTTATATCCTTCGCACAAACGAAATAAACACAATCGCGTATGGGCCTCTCGCTCTGGTCCCTTGGTCCCTTGTGCCCGACGATATCGCTCGATAGTGCACTGAACTCTGTGACGACGGTTTCTCAAATCCTTTGAGATGGAAATTTCGAGTACTGCCTCGACGGAAAATAAAAAAATCGAACGAAAGGAGAAAAAAAACGAGAAAAACGGAGTAACGAGCTTTCGATTGAACCAAAGGGAGGGGCAAAAGTCACTGGACTCTTTTTCTCTCCCTCACCTCTCGCTTTCATTGTCGTTGGACGAGGAACACGATTAAAAATCGCGACGTTTTATGAAAAACGCCGAACAGACGATTTCGCGATTCGCTTATTCCCCGTTGTGATTTTTCCCCATTGAGAAAAGAATACCTCCGAAAAAAAAATACCGAGACGAAGAAATGTTGAAGCAACTCCTCAAAGGACAAAAAAACGAAGCATTTGTAAGGACTCTTTGAAGAATTCATTTACAGCGAAAGAATGATCGTTTGTAACGCAAAATATAGCGAATTATTATCGGGAAAGGTCAGCAATATTTTTTCCCCGAGGCTATAAAGTCACCAACAACTTTTCTATCATTATATAGTTATTCATAATTGGCGTAGTTAATAATTACGAGAAAAGCTCAGAAAATGCGTCGTGGTCGGCGCCCCGGGGAACGGCGCGGCTACTGTGTTTTTNTTTTTTTTTTTTTTTTTCATTTTCTTTTTTCACTTTTTCCGCGGGACCTTTTCTCCCTGAGGTTCTCGTGAAAAACCTTAATTAACCATGCTACGTGTAGACTTGGAAAAAAAAAAAATAAAAGAAAATATGGAATGAAAAAATTTGTGCCTTAACGACAGTGAATCGCTGCAGAGGCGCGTCCCTCTGGCGGTAACGTCGCCAACCATCATCGCATTCGCTACCCCTATAAATTATATACCCACGTGTATATACTCATCAACGTATACATGAAAATTCACTAATTGCATGTGTCGTAAAAAGGTGACGATTTTAAACATAATTAAATAGTTTGAAAAAAAAAACGTAAATTACGAGACGCGCAGCGAAAGTGAAATAAATAATAACAACTACTTTATGAAAAATTTAAATTCGCGTCAAGCGAATACGAAAATGAAAGAAAGAAAATAAAAAGAAATTTGGGGGAAGAGAAAATGAACAGTAATAAATATAATGCATGGTGCAATGTCCCGTTGTGCGAGAGACTTTTGACCTCGTCGCGAATCCGCATGAAATGCTAATGACTCAACGAGTGCTCGGTCACGTTCAGCTTTTAATGAACTCTCGTTCGCTCTTCGCGCTCCCCAACATCTTTTGCCAAAAACGATTTCTTTCCCTTATCTCTCCACGTTCGTTATATTATCACTCTCTCCATCATCTCGCTGCATCTACGTGCATTATCTCAAAAATAATCGTAGATGATCCAATTATCCAGCACGATAATGATAATTCATTTAAAAATTACGAAATAAAAATCGAAACGATTGCTCCAGAAAAAATGGATCGTAATATACACAGAAATTTTTCTCGTCCATCCTCACCAATTTTGTCGACACGTCGCACTTTCCACTCTAACCGTTTCCAGCTGCTGCTGAACACACTCATCGCGTATCTGTATGAAATTTATCTCTTATGTACATTTATGAGCATCTCTCACAAAGGGATTCTCCGCGTAGGCAAAGCCCGTTGCTTGGATGCTGCTGCACGCGGTGTGAGTGCTAATACGCTTGGACGTAAAATTGGTACTGTATATCCGATGGGAGCAATATATGCGGAGACGACATGGCGAGTGTAAACGTTTCGTATGGGAAAACCGTCTCCACACCGATACCGGAGGATAATTATTTTTTCATTTTTCATCTTTTTGCATTACTTTGTGGAGTTTCAAGATAAAAGGTAAAAAAAAAGGAAACGAAAATGAAAAAATTGACGAAATATCAAAGTAATTCCGAAAATATTTTCTTCAAATTTTTGGAGTTGGGAAATTTTTTTCTTTGTCGGAAATTGTTAATTATTGGAGATACAACGTTTCGCGATTTAATTTATCAACGATATCTTACTTGAGGAAACGGTTGAGTGATTCGCGGTGGAAAAGGGGAAAATATTTCGCAGGAAATAGTAATAAATTGGTGGAGAGATGGGAGTTTGTATTCTTGTCGAATCCATTGGTGATAAGGCCGCAAAGCTCGTCGGCTTATCTGCCGGTTGTCACGGTGGTTTTGCCTCTCGCAGTTTCTCTATATCGCGCGAAAATCCAGCCTGCATTCGAGCGGAATTGAGCGAACGTGAGAGGGAGAGAGGGAGAGAAGAAAAGAGAGCAGGGAAAGGGAGAAACTAAAGGGCAGAAGTTTGGTCAGTGTATGGTAACGTTCGGCGTGTTAAAGCCGCGAGAGGACTGTATATAATTGGCGCAAGAGCCATGATGGTGTTGGAAAGGGGTGTGGAGAAACGACCAAACAATTGGCAAATTGTCGAGCCGCGGCGCGTTTGTACGAAATTGTTTCACACACGAATATTCCGCCTCCTCTTCCTCCTGCATTATTGTTTTCTCGCATATGACGAGCGTTGGAAAATTAGAACAACAGCGAACGAAAAAAAAACCCCAATTCCCGCGGATCGTTTTCGCAACTCTTTTTATTCGTTTTTATTTCGATTTTCGCCTCTTTCATCTATGCGTTGATCTCCCGTGACAAATAATATCGCAAAGTTCGACTCGAAGTACGAACTTTGTGACTATATGTGTTTGCGGAAAACTCTCCGGACCTGGCGCCACTATGCCCAGCAACTCTGGACTCAATTAGCGAGTTCTCCAGAGAGGGCAAGGGCTGAGAGGCTGAGAGGGCGAGCAGCTTTATCAGAGATTTCAAGAAGAGGATAGCTTCGGTGTGGATCCGATGGCTCTTTAACTTTGTAACTCGTTGTCTCCGGATTTTCCCCCGTGGTATTATCAACCCCGCTTTCCAACCCCCTCCGGCGTCTCCTTCGCTGCAGCCCTTTCTTGACGTTACTCACCGTTTCAAAAGTCATCGCGTATCCTCATGGGTGATCCACGAGAAATTGTGATGCACGCAGAAAATAAAAGAGAAAAGAGAAACAAAAAAATAAACACGATGCAGCGCGGAAGAAATAAGCGAAATGGGTCACAAAGAATCGCGTGCAATGTGCTTAAAAAAAAACATGTGCACATGCATTTTCAAAGGACGGATGAATTAGTCGTGGAACGAGGAATCGGTTATCTTATCAAATGTGGAGTTGATCCCATTGTGTACTCGCGAACATCGTATTGTCACACTTGAGAGAGAGAGAGAGAGAGGGAGAGAGAAAATGGGGGTGGAGAAGGCGCAGGGATGGGGTCCTGGAGAATGTCTGGGAAATATGTCGAGGAAGAGAGAACCGGACAGAGAGAAAGAGAGTGAAAAAACCTTATTCTCGTCGGTTTTGCTGACTCCGACGAGAGTTGTGTGCTCGAGAGGAAGAGCGAAGGGATAAAAGGGGATGAAGAGATGGCGTAGATGCTAAAGAAGAGACGAGAAACGTGTTGAAAACAAGAGTAAGGGTTATGAGAGCCATGGAGAGCGTGACAGAGACCGAGACGCAGGAGAGAGAGAGAGAAGAGAAGAAAGAGAGGAAGAGAGGGTTGAATTCCCGGAAGAACGCGACGACAAAAAAAGAGGTGATTAGGCTCGTGCTGGAAGAGGAAAGTAAAAAAAGTGAAAGAGAGAGATCTAGCGAGCGAACCTCGCCCTTGTATGAAACGAGTCGATAATTAACAGGTTGAGACTCCGGGTCGCTGAGCTCTCTGGGCACTCTTCTGACTTTTTTTTTTTTTTTT